>QFDD01009323.1:0-12799 GCA_006871305.1 Vachellia collinsii
TAGCCTCTTGAGAATGTAGGTGATAGTGTCGTCTGGCAGAAAGGGACAGCCGCCTCCGCTGGCCATATTCTCGCCGGAGGGAATTAGGGATTCGGAATTCGCAATCTTGTGAAGAAGAGTCAAGATTGGAGTGAAGGAAGCAACTGCGTTCTGCAATCTTGGTTCTTGGAAATGGAAAGGAAACGGAGAAGAGGAGAGCCGGAAAAAGATTATATAAAGTTGTTAGGACTAACCCACTAGCCACGAACTTTATATATATATCTTGATCTTCTTGGTATCGTGGACTCTTTGAATGGACTCGAAGGTGAGGGTGTGTCGTGGCAATACTGGCTTCCACGTTAAACTCATCACATCCGAACCCGGTTTCGTCCTTATGGGTTCAAACCTCAAATAATGCCTACATCTATCAAGAAAGTGAAAAATGAAAAAGAAAAGAAAAATAAAGGTAAACTTTTCTTCTTCTTTTTTTTTTTTTGCCCCTCCAAGTTAGTTGTGGGGCATGATTGGATAATTCAGATGAAAATCGTGTTCAAAACGCAATTATTATGTATGTATGTATGTATGTATGTATGTATCCATGTAGGTGTGGGTAATATTTTAATTTTAGTATTTTACAGCCAGTAAAGCACGTGATCTGAACTTAAAGCTTTGACATTTGAATCTTTAAAGTTATACGTGTGTGTGTGTGTGTGTGTGTGTTATCTTAAAATGATCTGGCCAATCAGAATGATGTGCATGCCAAAAGCGGAAAAGAGAAATGTTATGGATGTATTAGCCATATTGGTATTTGATACGAGAGATTATTGGTAAATTTAAACAGAGAAGAATAGAGCGGGAAGATAACTTTTTGGCAAAAAAATTTTAATATGTGTAATTAATGAGAAGTGGTTAAAAAAAGTGTACATTGAAAAGATAAAATATATTAAAATTTCAAAATTGAAAACCAAAATAGAAGGCTCTATTAGCTATTCCCTTTTGTCTTTAAAATAAGGTTCAAAAAATCGGATCGGATGTTGCACCGAATGAGATAGTGATTCAAGGGTTGATGGATCAGATCGGGATCAACCGCAGTTAGACCGGCTATATTAAAATAATATAATTTAGTTGATTATATTTTATTTTATAAAAATTAATCGATAAAACTTAGAATACTATTTTATTTTACGCCTATTTTAAATTTGTAGTGTTTAGTTAAATATAAATGATAAAAAACAATTGAGATAAAATGAATTAACTTTATCTTATTTCTCATGAGTAAATTTGCTTAAATAAAAAAATAGAGAATTTATCAGTTGATTTTTTAGAGATGAAAAAGATTAAATTAATTAATTATAAGTATATTCTAAAATATTAATTTACATCATTAGATTACATATCTATTTATAAGTCATTAAAATTTGTTTGGAGAAAAATGATCAATATATCAATAAATTAACTTCCTTAATGTCTCTAAAATAGTTTGAGAAAATTTTAGTAAAGATGTTAAATAGATAAATTTGGGCCACCAACAATGTAGAGAAATTAAGGACAAACTGCAATGTTTAACACAAGACAAATGAAAAAGATTGGATTGCTAAACTGGAATGATGTATAGTGTGAAACAAAGATCGACTGGAATAGTGGAGAGGGAATAGAGTTATTCTTATGCGTTCAATATGCATGAAGTGTTTACAATGGGAATAGAAGAGGAAATAAACAGCTAGTCGCCGGCTTCAACTGCCCTTAGCCACGTCCAATGACCCCTCGAGAATTTGGGTATAGTGTTCGCTAAATCTTCAGATCCCAACTATTTGACCCGAGGTTCATGGGGTGCTGGTGATAGGTTTGGGGTCATCGACGAGTTCTCTCACGTCTCCTAGGTGTCCAACCGTGAGCCTTTGGGCATGGGCAGCGTGGACCAAGTCTTCGCATGGGCTTGCATATTGAACACTAATGTCACACCAAGCGCTGCTAAGGAGCTAACACCCTAAAGGACCCCGGAGTGGGTGAGGAGGGAAGGGAGACGCAGTAAGCAGAGTGAGCTCAAGTCTCACATCGGTTAGATTCGTCCAAAGTGACGGCCATATATGTAGTTGATCAATATATCAATAAATTAACTTCCTTAATGTTTCTAAAATAGTTTGAGAAAATTTTAGTAAAGATATTAAATAGGGCCACCAACAATGCAGAGAAATTAAGGACAAACTGCCACGTTTAACACAAGACAAATGAAAAAGATTGGATTGCTAAACTGGAATGATGTATAGTGTGAAAGAGAGATCGACTGGAACAGTGGAGAGGGAATAGAGTGATTCTTATGCGTTCAATATTCATGAACTGTTTACAATGGGAATAGAAGAGGAAATAAACAGCTAGTCACCAGCTTCAGCTGCCCGTTAGCCATGTCCAACGACCCCTGAGAATTTGGGGATAGTGTTCGCTATATCTCTGGATCCCAACTGTTTGGCCTGAAGTTCATGGGGTGCTGGTGATAGGTTTAGGGTCATAGACGAGTTCTCTCACATCTCCCAAGTGTCTAACCGTGAGCCTTTGGGCATGAGCATCATGGACCAAGTCTTTGCATGGCCTTGCATATTAAACACTAGTGTCACACCAAGCACTACTAGGGAGCTAACACCTTAAGGGACCTCGGAGTGGGTGAGGGGGGAAGGGAGACGCAGTAGGCAGGGTGAGCTCAAGTCCTATATCGGTTAGATTCGTCCAAAGTGAAGGCTATAAATGTAGTTGGAGTGTGGTCTTTGATATCCGAGATGCCTTTTGGGTGATTATGAGATTCCAAAAGGATAAAACCCTGTGCCTACAGGCGGCTTAACAAGGACAATACCTTAGGATGTCACAATATGGTATCAGAGCCGAGGACGGCTCTTTCCATTGTGGGAAAAGTGTCACACCAAGCACTACTAGAGACATGAACCATTCCATCGCAAGGCCAAAGAGGCTAGAACCGAACCCCTTACACTAGGGGTGTGCAAAAGTCCATTAGTCCAGTCCAACCCGGTCCAGCCCGAGCCGGTCCTGTCCAGTCCAGTCCAATAAAAAGCAAGCCTGAAGGACCAACTGGACCAATCAGACCAGACCAAGTGGTCGGGCTGGACTGGGTTCCAGACTTGGGGGTCAGACCACTTGGTCTGGTCTGGCCCAATTATTTTATACATATATATATATATATAAAATTTCTCCATAACCCATTAAGCCCTAAGAGAGAGTTCAGTCAGTGTTCACTTCAAGTCTTCAGCTTCACACTTACACAATCGCATCGTGCCTCTGCCGTCTCCACTCTCTCCACACAGGGCCGTCGTCTTCAGCATTCAGACTCCACATAGTGTCGCCGTCCCCACTCTCCGTTGTCATCATCTTCCTTGTGAGCTGCACCTCCAGTCCTCCATCGAAGAACCAAGCTTTGGTTCCTGTTCATTGGCGTCTTCTTTGTGCGCGGTTGTAGTCCATTTTCATCGGTTCCCTTCTCTCTTCCCTCTTAGGTATGCATCACCATTAATATATACTCTAGCTATGCTATATTTGGATAAAGAAGGCTGTGCCGTCCTTTTTTTTTTTGTGCTATCCTTGTGTCCCATCTCTGTATATGATGGCAGAAATTATAAACTCAGCCAACCTATACGTGAGATAGAAAATTGATCTTGCTTTTTAGGTATGTTCTAGTTTCTTTATCTGCATTGGGGCATGAGAATGGAACTGTGCTCTGTATTCTAACCATTTACATTTTTCAAGTTTATCATTTTGGTGAAGCTAAGGTTTTAATCATCTAGTTAAAATGTGACAATGGATGGCTTTCAATGACGAATGTAAAATTCAGTTGGGAAGCCATACATTTATGTACAACAGTAATAAATCTCATTATTATTGAAACCATATATTTTTCATAGTAAATCTGATAACGAGGATACAAGTAATTGCATATACATTTTTTTTCAACATGTTTTTATGTCTGAACATAGCTTGAAGGCAAAGATGGGTTTGAATCAATTGAATGCGTACCATTCTAGATTGTTTTCCTTTTTAGGCATTGCCTTTTCAACTATTCCCATTTTTCTTCTATGACCTTTAAATCTTAATGGTTTAATTGTGGCCGTTTCATCAGCAACAATATATATAGAATTTAATGGTTTATGAGCATTTTGGCTATCCCAAGAACTGTTTCTCATCTCTTGACTTTAGATTTCAATTTTACCATTAGTGTTCTCTATGATTATTCATGTAATAGAATGATTTTTCATCTCTTGATTTTCTGCAGCAGCAAAATTAATAAGTTGGTTGCTGTTATGACTTACTCTAATTATGTGTGTGTTTTATTTTTTTTAGAAACATGGATATGGAGACAAATTCTAGTGTCGACCAACCTCAGTCTTCTCCTTTTACTGATGAAAACAATACTCCAACTCCTACCGAACCATCTTCTACACCTAGTTCTAGTGCTCCTCATCAACCTCCAACCACTACAGAATGTCCTCCTCCTTCTAATGCAACTGGAAATGATGCAGATTGTGGTAGGAAGAGAAAACAACCTGAAAGGAAATCGGCACAAGTATGGGATCACTTTACTAAGTTACCATTGGATGAGACAAATGGAGAGATTAGAGTTGCATGCAAGTATTGTAATGCAGATTATGCTTGCGACCCAGGAAAACATGGTACAACCTCGTTGAAGAGACATTTATCAAAATGTACTAAGAATCCACATAAGGCTACCCAAATATCAAAACAATCCATGCTAAATTGTGTGTCATCAAGTGGCCAAGGGGGAAGTTTAATGCCTCATGTGTTCAATCAAAAACGATGTTGTAGAGCTTTAGCTGAGTTCATCATATGTGATGAGATGCCATTTAGGATTGTTGAGAAGCAAGGCTTCAAAATGTTTTTCAAAGAGTTAGAACCACTATTTCAAATCCCTTCAAGAACAACAATTGCTAGAGATTGTTGGCAATTATATCTTGGTGAAGTGAAAATCTTGAAAAATGTGTTGAAGAAGAGTTCTAATCGTGTCTGTCTCACTACTGATTGTTGGACTTCGGTTCAAAACTTCAATTATTTGTGTCTTACAGCTCATTTTGTTGATAATGATTGGAATTTGAAAAAAAGGATCTTGAATTTCTGTATGATTGAGAATCATAGAGGTGACACAATAGGTAAGACAATTGAGAGGTGTTTGTCAGAATGGGGCATACAAAATGTGTTCACTATAACTGTGGACAATGCAACATCCAATGACTCAGCCTTGTCATATTTAAAAAGACGACTCAAGAACTGGAAAGGTCTTGTTTGTGGTGGTGATTATCTCCAACTACGATGTTCTGCACACATCCTTAATTTGGTTGTGAATAATGGATTGAAGGAATTGAAAGACTCTTTCGAATCAATTAGGTTGGCTGTAAGGTATGTTCGTCCATCCCCTGCTCGCCTACAAAAATTTAAACAAATTTGTGAATTGGAAATGTTAGACACAAAAAATATGTGTTGTTTAGATGTGAGCACTAGATGGAATTCTACATATTTAATGTTGGATGTTGCCGTGAAATTTCAAAAGGTATTTGAAAGATTGGAGGATGAAGATGAGGATTATATTGGATACTTTAACAAAGGTTCAAAGCATGATAGTACAAATACATTTTGTGAAGGCAATGGCCCTCCTAATAAACAAACTTGGAATAAGGCACGATTCTTTCTTAAATTCTTAAAAGTGTTGTTTGATGTGACCTTATTATTTTCTAGCTCATTATCCGTTACTGCAAACACTTGTTTCCATCAAATTGCAATGATTCAAGAATTGTTGGATGAAAATATTGAGTCTGATGACCATCTTTTAAAGGAAATGTCATTGAGTATGAGGAGTAAGTATGATAAATATTGGGGGGCAATAGATAATTTGAATCCTTTGTTGACTATTGCTGTGATTCTTGATCCTCGATACAAGCTTGCTTACATCAACCATGTATTTGAGCAACTATATCCTGAATCTGAACTTTGTATGTCAATGAAGAACAAGGCTAAGAACACTTTGTATCGTCTATTTGAGGAGTATTCAGTATCAGTTGGTCCTGAACCAAGTAGGTCTGGTAGCTCAACTACTTCCATTTCTTCTAGCAGTTCTAACACTTCAAGTGCAAGTGAAGGAAAAAAAGACCCTGGGCGTAGATGGTTGGCATCCCAGAAAGAAAAGCACTCATCAGTAGATACTCAGTCAGAGTTGGATAGATACCTTTCAGCTAATTCATCTGAAGACATTCCTATTGATGATGAAAACTTTAATATATTGGCATCGTGGAAGATTAATTCTTCCAAGTATAGAGTGCTTTCTCTAATAGCACATGATGTAATGGTTGTACCGGTATCTACAGTGGCATCTGAATCAGCTTTTAGCATTGGGGGACGCATTGTTGATGATTATAGGAGTTCTTTATCTCCTAGAATGACTGAAACACTCATTTGTGCCCAAAATTGGCTACTTTCTGGGCAATCTATCCCAGAATTGATCTCAAAATTGAATGAATTTGACAACTTCCAAGAGACTGACAATGTGGTTTCAAATAATATTTATAAATCAAATTTGCATTTGTTATTTAATTGCACCCTGTTACTAATTACTTTTTTATGAATTTTTTTTTAAGATGGAGCTAGCGTAAGTGATGGGGGAGGAGATTAAGGAATGAAGATTGATTGATGATTAATATTTTGGAAACTTGATTTGATTCCTTCATTGTTCACTTGTATATTGTACTGTATGTTAAGATGACTTGGAGTTTTATTCTTGTTTTTATTAGTTGTTAAAGATTGTTGTGGAATTATGATTATGTATTGTACCTTGGATGTTTGGTATGGATGTTAAAGTTTTATGATAATTTTTAATATGAGTAAGGGTATGTTTGTACCTATCTTTGAGAGAAATGCAAAAAAAAAGGGATATTGGGACCTGGACTACCTGGACTGGTCCACCAGTCCAGTGGACCATAGTGCAGTCCAACCCGATCATTGGTCCACTGAACTAGTGGACCAGAACATGGACTGGCTAGCCTAGCTCGACCATAAAACAGACCAGACTTTAGGTTGGGCTCTAGTCCGATCCAGTCCGTCTAGTGTGCAGCCCTACCTTACACATACATGCCTCCCGTAGCTCTCAGGGAATTTCGATGGTATGCATTCACTATCGATAGTGTGTCATATGCTCGTCTGGGTCTGTCATCTCGTCGTTGAGCCAGATGTGTGGAAGGCTAAACTTCTTCGGCATGTCTACTAGGGCTATCTTGTCGATGAAGGATGAGTCAGCGAAGCTACCGAGCTGGCTCTTCTTTAAGGGGGTTGGCATGCCAGGAATTCTTTTCATGATGGCTTCTAACTCCTGGAGTTTCTTCCACCACACAGGAGGCACTGTCGTAGGGTTAACATTGGCCTCGTCGGGTCGTTCATTAGGCCTTTCCCTGGTCTCATCCACTGATTGCATGGTGGCATTGAATAGGCTCTCCAAGTTCTATTCGTTCCATCGTGTCATGTCGCCTCGGGCCCTCTAGGGGGTTGTCATGACTTGCATTGGATCGCACAGCAGTCGAGGGGTCAGTCATTGGAATTACAGATACATTATTACCTGGGGTCTGAACGACCAAGGGTGTGAAGCTAGGGGGCATCTCCTATGGGTTACTAGTGTCAATTATCTTTGTGATGGCTTGTTGTGACTGCTGGGTGATGTGCTAGGCCTAGGTTTGTGCAGCGAAGGTAGCAACCCACTCCTTTAATGCTATATTCTCCTATTCTAGTCGCTTTAGCAGCTCCTGCTACTGCACGTGACATTCCTCCTGGGCAATTACCTTCTTGGCCTGCTCTTCGATCTGGGCTATTTGTCTCTTGACTAGTTTGGCTAACTCTGTGATACTTGTCTCAGAGGCAAAGTTGATCAATCGGTCGAGCTAGATGTTCTCCCTGTCATAGTTAATAGCAACAGAAAACAAGGGTGATGAATATCTCTGTGTTAAATGCAGCAATGTTTTTGGGAAGACCACTGTTGGGTCCCCACGGTCGACATCAAAAATGTTTGAACAAATTTTAGTAAAAAGGTTAAATAGATAAATTTAGGCCACCAACAGTGCAGAGAAATTAAGGACAAACTGCTATGTTTAACGTAGGACGGGTGAAAAAGATGGGATTGCTAAACTGAAATGATGTACAGTGTGAAACAGAGATCAACTGGAATAGTTGAGAGGGAACAAAGTGATTCTTATGCTTGAAGTGTTTGCAATGGGAATGGAAGAGGAAATAAATAGCTGGTCGTTGGCTTCAGCTGCCCATTAGCTACGTTAAACGACTCTTGAGAATCTATGGATAATGGTCATTGGATCTCCAGATCCCAACTGTTTGGTCCAAGGTTCATGGGGTGTTGGTGACAGGTCTGAGGTCGTAGACAAGTTCTCTCGCGTCTCCCAGGTGTATGACCGTGAGCCTTTAGGCGTGGGCGGCGTGGCCCAAGTCTTCATATGAGTTTGTGTATTGGGCTTCAGAGTGGTCTGGCCCAAGTCATTTTTTGGACATACAAAATTACATATTAATTTATAAGTCATTAAAGTTAGTTTGGAGAAAATGATCAATATACCAATAAATTAACTTCCTTAATGTCTCTAAGATAGTTAATTGGCTCTTATATTAAAAGTATTGAAATCTCAAACTTTAAATAATATATGCAAATTATTTTTAAATAAGTCAACCTGATTTGTGCAATATAGCTTCCTACAAATTATGTCATATTTGTTGATATTCAGTATATGTAATATATTTATATAATATTAAATGTTATACATTTTGTTAAAAAATATATATTATATCACATTATATATTGACAGAATTCAGAATTATTTTTAACTTTAACTTTTATATAATAGAATTACGTTGACATCAATTAAATTTTAAAACGTTAAAAATATTTATATGTGAAATATGTTTTTTAAAATTTATTTATAAATTTATATATTACATTTTTTATTAAATTGATTATAAGTTTTTAAATATAACTAATACTTTTAAAAACTTGACAGCTATCATTATCATGTTAAACTGCTAACCTTATTTATTTAATTATTAAAATGAGGGAAAATTGGTAAGGATTGTTTTAGATTCATCAATAGTTTTTAAGCTTGAGCCCTAAATATTTAATTCAATTAAATTTTAATCAAAAGGTATTTTTGTGAAAAAAAGGAGAAAAATTCAGCAACATATGAATTTGCAAAGGGGGATGCACACTAAAAATAACTCCTACATAACTTAGCTAATTATGATAAAAGAAAGAAAATACGAAAATGTTAAATAAAGTAAAGTAAAATATAAATAGAAAGTTTCCTATAATGTTTTCAAACAGCATACTCTGCATTATTTCATAGGAGAATGACATGAAAAGAACTTTCAAATTATAAAATCTCAAATCAAATTTGTTTTCTGTTATTGATAAAGTATTGACTGTTCAAGATAAATAATTCATAATTTATTTTATGAGAAATACCTCGTTTGAGATTTTGCAATTTTCAAGTTCTTTTTTTTTTTTTGTCATTCTCCTTTATTTTATTAGTCCAATAATATTTTTTTCAAAACAAAGATTTTATTTATAAGTTGTGATAAATACTTTATTGATGTTTTGTGCCTTTTTTTAATTAAAAAAAGTACTTTTCATAAAATTTGTATATTATGCTACAAATGCAAGCTTTTTAAAACCAGTTCTTGCACTTCCTTCCTTTTCACAAATAGAAGGAAAAATAACGAGCATTATATAGATATTGAAGGATCAAACATTGAATAATTCATTCTTATAGAGATGAAAGTCTTTCAAATTATAAAATATGAGAGGTTAATTTATTAATGGTTCTCACACTTTGATCGAATTTTAATTTTAATCCATGTTATTCCCAATTGTGTTTTTTTCTCTGTCCATCTAGTTTTATTAGGATTTGATTTGATTTTAATTGACGCCGTTCAATATAAGGACTAAAACAAAATTTTGCTAAAAACACAAGAAATTAAAAAGAATTGTTAAAAGTACATAATCAAACAAGTTTCAGTTTTAACCAATGTACATTTAACAAGTTTTGGTTTTGATCCCTGTTTAAGCACATTAACTCAAACTAAGTTTTAATAAAACTACAGAAACAAACCACGATCCGAAACTCCAGCCACCAAACCCAAAATTTAATCTAACAAGAATATAATATAATAATATAGAAACATCGCTAGACTGCATGATTCATTAAAATGAAAATCCATCCCTTCACAAAGAATCACTCTCATAGCCATCCAAAGGATAGCTCCGTCCAGTAGAATTGAGCAACACCTCATTCACAACTATATACGTAGCCAATAGTCAATGAAGCCGAGTTTCAATTTGAGTACATTACATAATCTTGTTATTGAATTTAGAGTATGCAATAATAACAATAATACATCATATCCATATGGCAGAGACCATTTCAGAGAGACGAAGAATTAGCAGGCACAAACTTGAGTGAAATGCTATTCACACAGTGACGTTCATTGGTAGGCGTTGGGAATCCTTCATTTTTAAAAACATGACCAAGATGCCCCCCACATGCTGCACATGTTATCTCTATCCTCATTCCATCTGGGTCCGGCTGTTTCACACACATTCAACAACTTCATCACAATCTCATCCAAATCAATTGCTTCTCCAATTTGACAAGCACATATATAGACATTTAGTGAAGCGAAATTGCCAAAAAGTCCTCCATCACAAAATTTATTGCCTAAAAGTATCTAAAATCCTAAGTCTTTTCAGCAAATACAACTCTTCTTCAACCGTGTGCAACATATTTTCAGTCATGTATAAAAATATCTTCAGTTATGCACATAGCTTAGGTTGCACACAACTGAAAAACAGATGCACCCACTGAAGATTAGATTGCACTTGGATCCTTAGATAAATTTCAGGTCCCTTTGAGCAGTAAATTTTGCAATGAGTGATTTTTCAGCAATTTTCCCTTCTTTATCTCATAAATGTCTCCTTAGATCGATCGTCTACCTCTGTTACAGCAATTTTGATGAACCACCCTATTTATTTAGTTTTTGAATGTTATAAGCTAAGAGCTTCCAAGGCAGTGCTCTTATTGAAGTATGATTAAATTGTTGCGTTGAAAATAACTGAAGGACTAAAAGTGCAATCCGGGCATGAACATAGCAGTAAAGACAAAGAAGACAAACCAGAAAAATGTTAACTCACCGTGCGATTTATGGCTCCTGGAAGACCCTCATAAAAGGCTGGCCAGCCACACCCAGAATTAAATTTCATTGTGGACTTATAGAGAGGAGTGCCACAACCTGCACAGTTGTAGATTCCCTCTTCATAGAACTTGTCATATTCTCCTGTTCCTGGATACCTGCAAAATACAAAACCATCTTCATAACCAAGGCTAATGCCATCTTGAGCATTATCCAGTTTGCAAAGTATTTCTATATCTTCTCATTCATTTTCCCTATATTCGACCGATTGGTTGAACCATTTGAAAGATATTCTCTTTTTTATGCACAAAAAGTAGAGTGTGTGTGTGTGGGTGAGAGAGAGAGAGAGAGTGACTAATGTAATGTTTATTACAACATTGTCATTATCAACAGTAATTGTCTTATTAATAATTGTTTTTACTCAGACACTAGAGGAAATTTTCTGCACGTACAATTACTTTTCAATTCCACATTTCTTTTCTCTCTTTTCCTTTTTATTCTCCATACAAATCACTATATAAATTACTCAGCACTCAGAAATCAACTTGACAAGAAGGCAGCTATAAGGATGATTAGAGAGACACAAGGTCGCTTAATGAAGCATTAGAATGTGTTTGGGATTATATGATGGAGTGAATCGAATAGTCACTATTAGAATGAAGTGGAATGCAATGGCAAATTATATATATTTCCATTGTAATTATAGGAGAATCAAGGCTTGACCAAAGAAGAGTTCGCGTCCATGTAAGGCACTAGAGCTAAATCAAAATTTTCAAATAGCTAAACTCTTTTCAATATCCATGCAGACTTGATGGATCTTCTCCACTTCCTTATGCATCCTAAGTGGGATGGGATGACACCGAATGATCCAATAAATTTCAAGTTAATTGCTCATTCATACCCAGATTCCAGCGAAACAATTCAACAAATTACAAAATGCATATAATTCACTGTCAAAAGTTTTCTCAGCAAGCATTAACCAAACTAGAAGTTGTAGAGGGGAAGAGTTGGTGATGGCAAGTGAAAAAGTCTAAGAGGGGAGCTTTGTTTTGGAAGTGAAAATATACATTTTCAACCTATGGGTGTATAAGTATCTGTGTAATTGAAATATATACTCCTCATTGTTCCGTCCTGGACTCTTATTTAGGACTGAGAAAAATTGGGTTTAGGATGAAAGAAGACATCCCCTGTCATACTATGATAAAATAAAACTCCCCCAACAATATTCTGCACAAATGTCTGTTTTAAGAAATGCTCCAAGGTTTCTGTAGATTTGAATATTTCACATAGAGAACATGACGATGGTGCTGAATATGTATGCATGCTCAATCAGTACTCAGTACTCAGTATGGTGTCGGATATACAGGGCAATGAACTAGGAAATCTAAGTTTCTTACGCAAAAGAAAGAGAAAAGAACAAAACTTGGCTGAATTTTCAGAATTTTCACTAGTCTAACCAAATTTTCAAATAGTGCATGAGGAAATTTTTCATCAGATAAAATCAGAAGTAGCATTGGGGTCATAAATGATTAATGCAGCTACTAATTCAAGTAACAGTGACTAATCTAACTATCAATCTGGA
>QFDD01009324.1:0-11651 GCA_006871305.1 Vachellia collinsii
GAATCGAACATACAGGAAATCATGTCAAGTCATACGACAAATAATGAAACAAAGAACCATCTCAACACTTACTCTTCACATGGACAATAGCTCACGATTTGATTGTCAAATTTTTCTTTCTTCATATTATTTTATGTTTAAAAAAGATTTTCTTGTACCTAGTTTTGTAAGAAAGTTAAAATTTAATATTAACATAATAATTATATTCACTCAAGAAAATAATTATAACAAGCCTATGACAAAAATGTGTATATTTAATTTACCTATTTATTATTAATTTTTAAAACAAATTATCACTTGAGTGGATTTAATGCGTTCAAACGTATGCCGCTTTTTTCCAAGGCACTATCGCTTATTATATGTAAACACCCTTCAATCGGAAATTTGAACCTTAGTTTTTTAAATTTGAATCCTAACTGCACAATAACCAAAAATAACAATAAGCATTACTTCACAAGGTAATGTCATTTATGTGAATTGTATTGTTATCAATAATTTGAATACAGTTAACCAAAAGATATTGTTCAATATTTTTAATGTTCTCTTCAATTTTCCTCCTTTTTTTTTTAAAAAAAAGGCTATATTATCTAATTTATTCTCCTTACCAGTAGCTCCAACTATCCAACGGCCTTTTTTATTTGTATTCAAACTGCCTCAAAATTTCTTTTACAATTTTCTCTTTAATAGCCACGCTATACTCTTCCTCACATATATTTGTTATAAATTTTATATTTTCTTACGAGCATGCATCCCAGCTACACAGTCAAATTTAATACATTCACGTTTTGTGTTATACCCTCAAGCATTTACCAAATGGATTGCATGCACATTCAACCAAAAGATTTTCTGCTTTTGCAACTTTTTAATGTCACTTCTTCTAAATATGGCTTTAATTTGATCCAGTCTTTATTTCGCAAACCCCAAAACTCATGATCTAATGGCTTGAGTTCAGATCTGGACGAGGGAATGGATTGAATGATGAATTCTCCAAAGTTAGAGGGGAATTGAATTGAAATGCCAAGATGCAAGTGAATAAGGAAAAAAACACAACTAACGCACAAAACAAATGGTGGACAAAACATTGCAAGGGCAAGAAATAGAGATTGAGCTTGAATCATATTAACTAAGCAAATCTGAACGGACTTTGAGAATGGAAAGGAAAACTTGATGGTCAGCAAAACACATGCAAGGGGACTAATCATATGAAGGTGTGTAGCGTAAATCTAGCCTAGGTGCATAGTTGACTTATCAACTCCTCATCACATACAAGTGATGCAACCTGCCAAATTGATCTTGACCAAGTGAAATTAAATAATTTAGGGCTAATATCTCTGTGTGTGCGTGTGTGTGTGTGTGTGTTGCAACATTATTTTATATGTTGGGTCATTTTGTCTATAATAGTGTTATTTTACCATCATTTGTCATCACTGACTTTTAAAATTCAAGGGTGTTTGGAATCAACCACACTTCCTTTGAAGTTAACTCTTTAGGAACCAGGCTATACGTAAAAATTCATGTGCCATTTGCTTCTTTAATTTTTCACAAAGCATACTTACCCATTATGAATTTTGAATTAAGAAACTTAATGAGGGCGTGTTTTGGGGAAAATGATAAAATAACTAATAAGAGCATGTTTGGTACACTGAAATTGGAGAGATGGAATTGGAATCGGAATCAGAATCCGTATGCTAAATGGATGCTTGATGAGGAGAGAGAAAGTGAGAGTTAAATATGAGTTATTCTATAGAGGTGAAATGGATAATGTCTCTTGTAAAAGGGAACAGGCTATGCCCACAAAAAGTGACTTGTAATAAGGAAATACTATGTTTTGCAATTTAGCCATTTTAACACAATATTAAGCAGCCTTGCTCAATGCACACATTATTGTTGTTGTATTGAGATATTATTTTGCCAGGAAATAAAAGCTGCTTCAGTTTGTTTTTAATTTGTTACATTTCTTATTCTTATGCCTATATTCTAACCTTTAAGGACGAGAACGTTTTGTTATTTACTCGTCTGGTTCTATTATTTACAGGACAGGGAGAAAATATTTTTTATCCTTAATATCTTAATATAAGTCATCTTATTAAATTTATTATATAAATTATGTACAATTTATTCTTAATTTATTGTTATGTAAACTGTTATTTTCTTGAATTCATCATTAAAATATATATTAAATTAGAATAAAATTGAAGAGTTATTAAATTTTAAGATAGAATAAATTGGGAGGTCTAAATTTTATTTTTTTTTTATTCAAGCAAAACAAGTCACTTAACCAACTATTATATGAAAATTGAACCCGATTTGCCGAGTCAACCAATTAAATTATGAAACAAGTTACTAACCAGTGAGGTCAAGAGTTTTGGATCAATTTGATCTTTTTGGATATTATACACACACACAGAGATATATATATATATATATATTCAATTATTGAACCTAAATGACTTTGTTTTGAGTTTAACAAAATAGAAAGTACCAATCTATCATATTTATGCTTTATTAACTCTTGTTATACAGTAATGTGCGGCTTATATGTGAATATTTTATTTAATTAAAAAATAATGCATTTTTATTTCAATATTACTTTTTCCACAGTCATCTATAATTTTTTAAATATTTAAATGACTGGTTTGATTCCGGACTTACGCAAGTTTAATTTAAACCAATAACCCTTGAACCATTGCCGATTCATTAGCCATCGCTCCTACATAACTCATGTTAGGATCCAAGCGGGTAGATAAGTTGCCCCATTTCACAACCGATGCATGACATCATTTCATTACGTTCGTTGCTGATATAATTAACTACTTTTTTTTGGAATCTAACACAACAAATCATTCATGCCAAATATAATTCTCCAACAATGAAACAACGAACCGTCACACCCTTTGGCTTGTACTCCAAAAAGCTCACAATTTGAGTGTCAAACTTTGCTTTCTTTGTATGCAGAAGCCCACATAATTCAACAAAAAGTCACACTATTTGAGAGGTCGTCATTCAATTAAATATAAGATATTAGTCCATTACGAATTTATGATTCTTTTATTAAACAATCCTATCAATTGCACATGTTAAAGGAAATTTTCATCAATAAGGATAATTTTCACTACAAATGATTAAAAATTGTTCTAGAAGAAAAACCAAATATACATTTATTACAAATAATTAACTTAACTAATATTTGTAAATTAGTTATCTAAATGCAGCATGAAAAACAAGAGAAAATAGACACAAATGGACATGAGTTATATAAAATTAACAATTCTTTTATGTTTGAAAAATGATTCTTCATGTTCTTAGTTTTCAAAAACATAAAAATATATCAACAAGTGTCCTAACAAAAAGGAGGATATTTTCTTTACTTATTTGTCATTTATTGTGAAAACAGATTACCACTCGCGTCTCAAACGTATGCATTCAAATTTAATATATATACATCCACGCTTTGTGTAAAACCCTCAAACATACCAAATGGATTTTATGCGCATTAAACCAAAAGATCTCCTTTTATTTTTTATTTTTTTAACATCACTTCTAAAGATGCTTGATTTTGATGCAGTCTTTATTTCATTTTCTTTACATCTCTTTTTCCCCTTTAAAAGCATGTGAGTACATTACAAAAAACTAAAGCAATTATCACCAACTCAGGATAATAATGGATGTTATGATTATCTTTCTCTTCTCTTTACTCTCAATATCAAGTCTGTAACATTCACTTCTCCCTTATTTTCATCAATTTAATCCTCAAAACATATATCTTCTGCACTATATGTAACACCAGTTTCTTCTTCCTTCTACAGAAGCAGAAATCCCTCACTCCGGTGACATAGGTGAAGCCGGTGGTGCAAACATATACAATGCAGCAATGTACAACCGGAATCTCATCAAGAAAATCACAGTAAAACCACCCCTTGGGACACCAGCTCGTCCTGGTGTTGTTATCCCAACCTTCATCTTCTCCTTGTATGATGAGAACCTGAAGAATGGGCCAGGAATAGAGCGACATTGGGGACTGTTACATCAAGATGGGACACCATCTTATGAAATTGACTTAACTGGAAAAAGGGCTACATCAGATTTTGCACCATTACCTGCTCCAAAGAACAATTCATCATACAGAGGGAAGGTTTAGTGTGTGGCAGCAAGAGGAGCAAATCCCAGTGAGTTTTCTCATATCATGATCATGGTATCAGAAACCCAAGAAAAAAAAAACCTACTCCCTACAGTCCTAAATATAGAAACTAAATGAGGAGTTTTGTTTGATCATAAATATAATATCTCAATCCATTTTGTATTTTATATTTATAATTTTTTTTCAAAGCATTTATATTGAATACGCATATATTAAAGGAGTCTCAATCAGGGGTAGTTCCAATGCACGGGATTACCAAAGGTATTTTAAGAAAATCAACACCACTATATTAGAAATAACTAACTTACTAATATCCTTAATATCTGCATATCAGTTTCTAACTCTTATTTAAGGATGAGAAGGAGTAATAACTTCACATGTCCTTTTGCTGGCATCTTGCAATTTTGAGACTTCAATTCTTGATATCTTAATCATTTTGTTGATGGAGCAGGTCATGGATCTTGCAAGTTCCCGAATGTGACTGTCTGAAGACAATTAAGCAGAGAACACTAAAGGTGGAAACAATAGTTCCACAATATTGCTGTTTAAAATTACCCTAAATAAGGGCTAACACAATTTCTCAACCTTGTTCTTGGGAATAAGTTACCTTATTCTCCATCATCTGTGATAGACTAATGTTTGAAGCAACCCAAATAAGATACTTTGATGCGCCATAAGACCAGCCCACAAAGTTATGCTATAAATGCCTATTGAGCAGAACCAATCTGCAGTAAGCCAAGATTGAATGTTAGACCAAGATTGCTTCACATAACACAGCTTCATAAGGATGACCTCAATGGCCACACATGATGATTTAACTACTGTTCTGTGGCCACACTATTAGAATTTTATTATTAATAGCTACAGGTTATAATTGTCAAATTTTTTCACATTTCCTCAAGGAAAATTGAAAATGCATGAATCTAAAACAGAAGTCAAAGCAGGGCATAAAATTGATTCCTTGATCCAGCTCACAATCAGACCATTGCATTTCATCCAACTATCAATCACACAACTAGCTCAGAAATCTTCAATTTTTTGGCTAGGAAATGAAAAATGCCGCACCAAAACACAGAATTATAGAAGAAAAACAACTTTAACAGAATCATTTGTTCTATTAACGAAAATATTACAACAGTGCTTGCTTAGAGAAAAGCTCCAAATGGTAAACTGTTAAGTAATCATAATAATTTAGCTGTTAGTTTGTTGGCCGATTGCCTAGATTAGAGACTTAGTTAGATCTATAAACCCATAAATAGGGGTTTGTCACTGTATTAAGCAGATTATGAATTTTATGGAATAGCTTGTTGCTCTGCGTCTTTTGCTCTCTCCTCTCGTTCTCTCCTTCTCGTCCCTATGTTTTTCCTTCTTTCTCCCTCTTTCTCTCTCATTCCATATTATGATAATATATCATAAACCCTTTGTGGGAACTGAATTAGTGAGTTCTAATCTGACATTAAACGTTGTACTTGTAGGTTAATAGTAGAGGACATCAAACACTACTAATTACAATCCCCAATACAATCATCTCGTCCAAAAAACTATAAGCAAGCAGTCACTACAGCCATCTCTTAGTCACCAATCCCTTTATTAATGGGTTAAGGTGTAAAAATACTCATAAATTTTTATCGAAAGTACATTTGGCACTACATATTTTTCGGAGTAGCAAAAATAACCATAAACCTTCAAAATGGAAGTCAAAATGTCAAAATCATTAAATATAACCTAACATCATTAAATATATATATATATGTAAAAAGCATAGGTCCCACCATAAAAAAATAACTGTGTTATATTATATTTAACGGTTTTAATATTTTGGCACCTCTGAAAAATATATGGTAATTAACCTACCTTTGGTAAAAGTTTATAAGTATTTTTGCACATTAATCTTACATTAATTCCTATGGCATCATCAATGTAATACATTTTTCACAGGATGGTCCAAGGAGTCATTTTTCACAGTTGAGGAGGAAAAAGCTGCATGATAACACTCAATCACTCACTCCAACATCATACATATGTATCCTAGATATAAGGTCTCGTTATCCCTGGCATTACAAACAAGGTCTTATATATCTAGGACGGGGGGTAGTACATCTGTCACCGCCATAATACTCCAATTAAGGTGAACATTTTATTTATAGTGGCGGTGAGTGGTGACCGGTGAGGGAGGTTTGGTCGGGGACAGCACAAATTTGCTCCCACCCCGAATTTGTGGAGTTGAAGTTCAGTCATAGCAAGCAGAGCTGGTGGCAACTTCAGTGAATAAAAACGAAAAGTAAACAAACCGCAACATCTACAAACTCCCAATGATTTATTGACTGTACCAATTCAATGTGATTAAAGAAGTGAAATTCCATTACGGTATGCGTTATGATCATGCTCGTAACTATGGGGTAAAAACGAGGAATCGAAGAAGAGAGACGAACCTTTGAGGGTAACGTCGATGATTTGATCGGCTTGGGATCAGAAATGCCTTTGAGCTTGAGGAATGAGTCGAAAGTGACGTGGGAAAAAGAAAAAACCTTGGAATTGGATAACGGTACACGCGTAATTTCCCGTATGCACCTTTTTTTTGTTGTTTTAAAACACGAACGGGGAAGAATAGAAGTAGCACTGTAATTGATTCAAGTCGCATCAAAGGACATTGTCCTTAAAGTTATTCCGCAACCTCCTAGAGAATTAGGAAGCGGTACTTTCTAGGATTAAACGAACCCTTCCTGGATACAGGGCAACAGAACTAGCGGAAGATAATAGAACTCAACAAGAGACAAAAGGATTTCCTGTCTCCAGGGTTCCTTATTTTTCTTATGTCCCTTATTTTCTGAATTTTCTAAAATGGAGCGATAGAAGGGTTATTTATAAACATTAAAGGGATGTTTAAAAAGAAATCTCTTGAAATAATATAACTCTTCAACTAAAAGGTACAACTTTTTATTATAAAATATTCCAATAATATTTTAAAAGACTTTTCCTCTCACACACAACTATATTAAATTTCCAACATTTTTTCCATATATAAAACGGTTTATAGGTGAGTTATATCCGAGCTGACTAGGCCGAGGACATGGGTATAGGTTCAGAGGGCGCCTTACGGCCTTAGAGAGAGATAGTAGGTAGCTAAAATTTAAGTCATCGATTTTGTGGGATGAACTGATTCCTTAACTGTTGGACAAACATTTGTTTAATTCTGGTTTGTAACCAATAGCGTCGAATTCTGCATTTCTAGGGACAACTGCAATTCTGATCTTTTAACTCTCTAGTTAGGACTGAGCATAGGATGAGACTCAAAAGTTGATTATGGGCTTGTTTAGATTAACCATAGAAACGTTACTTTTATAATATGATTCACGATTTTTAAGGTGAGTTCATAAAAAAAAATTTGTTTTAATCTACGCCAACTTATTTTTCTAACTCAATGATAAAGAGAGCCTGTATGTATTTCCCTTTAGTTTTTTTTTTTTTGTTAGAATGTTTATAACACTTTGAGTCTTGACACTTCAATACCGATTGAACTGTAATTTTCTTTCCATCCTACTTATAATCTTACTTGGGATAGGTTCAACCTGTCCCGCCTACCCTGGGACAGCAACGAATCAACTGTAAAACCAAGTCTTCATGCATACCCCACTCTAATATCCTTTATGGGTAAAACTATAAATTTGTTTAAAAAGTTTTCATCCCAAAACTACGTTGTTCCAAAAGTTTTTTTCATGAACAATATTATGTTGACAATTTTAAAATAGAACAATATTACCCCTTACCATTCAA
Source organism: Vachellia collinsii (assembly GCA_006871305.1). Taxonomy (NCBI): domain Eukaryota; kingdom Viridiplantae; phylum Streptophyta; class Magnoliopsida; order Fabales; family Fabaceae; genus Vachellia; species Vachellia collinsii. The sequence goes on from QFDD01009324.1 coordinate 7,913, forward strand.
AATATTACAGTTAACATCAATTTTTTAACTGTCAACATCAGCTTCTTAAAAGAATTGGTCAATATTACCCCATTTTAACACTTTTACAATAACATCAAAACTAAAATGCTTCCAAAGCAACATTATCTCTAAACGAAAACTTATGAATAAATTTGCACCTTAACCATATCTTTTATTGTTTTCTTTCGGAATAAAAAAATGAATTCCCTCAGAAAATATGTTAACTTTTATAACGTAGTATTTTTATAACTCCTGGGTGGGAAAATGGTTGCGCATGAACATGTTAATTTATCATCAAAAGCAAATGATCTTGCTTCCATTGAATCTTGGTGGGTCAAGCATGTTTCTTCAACCCCTCTACTTCTTGGGCAGCCTTTCCTCTTCTTGATGTTGTGAAAGAAAATGGAGTACCTACTCATTCATCCACCTATTGGAACAATTATTAGATGAGGATATGGTTATGAGGGGGGAAACAGACCAGTTCTTAGATTTCTAAAACATCAAAAGTTTTTAAACAAAGAAAGTTTAGACCAATAATTCTGGAACAAAGGGAGCACATACCCAAAGCAACCAGTTCGATTACTTAATAAAAGTCAAATTAAATAAAATGTGATAACATTTTCTGGGATGTTAATAATTTAAATGACATTTAAACGGTTAAAACGACAGAATCAAATCAAGTTAGGTCCTGCACAATATATAGCAAGCAACATAAGTTTACCAAGCAACTTATTCATATCAATTATGTGTATACAAGTAAACTTGAATATATAAAAGGGAAAACAAAACCAGGTTGAAAGAGGACAAAAGTAACAAAAAGTTGCACATCATTTTTCCTCCAGGCGCCGTAGCACTGACTCAGCAAAGTTTTGTTGCCTACAAAATGCCCAGTAACCAATCAGTAAGTGCCATGACTCAAATTTCTCAAAACCCAGATTAAAAAAAAATTCTAATTTGATATCATGATCGAGTACATGCCAAATCTAAAAAGGCAGAATCAATTAGGAACTCTACAAAATAACCATTTCATAAAGAAACTATTCTAAAACACCCAAAATGCCCAAAGTAAGAAGCGATTTACAAGGATTAATCTAATATTTATGTATGTAACACATCCTATCTGTTAATCAAATAGATAAAATAGCGCCAAAGCAAGCAATTTGTAAAATCTTGGAACTATTCATCCAAACAAGTAGTTGTTGCTTCAATCATCAAGAACAACCATATGCTTCAATCATCAAGAACAATGGTTGAATGAGCATATTATAACCTACCAAATCATATTGTGCAAAACAAAATAGAAGAACAAGCTACCTAAAATGCATATCCTTAACTAGGTGGACCCAATGTATCATCCATACTTTTAACGACTTGTGAATTGTAAGCATTGTTCTTAATTTGATATTTTATATTGAAGTTAATATCCACTACCATGTGATAGCAAAAGGGTATGCACCAAGGGAAATTAAGAAATAGAACTTACTTTCCTTCTTTCAGCTTTGGGCTAGGACGAGAATACTTCAGATATCCATCCCAAGGAACCTTTTTAAGGCCAGCTCGAACTGAGATTATGTCTCTCACCCTACATTGAAGTAAAATACAGACAGTATAACACCTAAAAGATGCCAAGCATTGACTTTCATGCACAACCGTTCCCACTATGCTACTTTCCTCTTATAATTAAGAGGAAATTTAATTACCTCTCAGCAAACTCAATGGCTGTCTCTCCTGGCTTCAAATTCTGTGGCTCCAAGTACCAAACATCACAAACAACCGCCCAAGATGTCATTAGCTGGAGCAGATGCATAGTGAATGATTGCCTGCAAATGAATGAAATCTAACCATTACACCTCTAGTACAGTAGTGGAACACTGGAATTAGAGAAGTAATTAACAATAAAAAGCATAACCTTACTTTCGGCTATTCCAAAAAGCATCCACAAATATTTTATTGTATTTTATTGCGACTGGGCAAACTGTGCAGCCAAGTTCAAATGCACCCTAAACATCAACAAAAAGTTAAATGCTTTGATGATAGATTAAGAATAGTACAAATCAATATGGAGGGTGGGGGGGTATTAGAAACAAAAGAAAGAACACCCATTGCATGTGTATATGTGAGCATAACTGCACTCTTCACAGATTCACATACCTTCTTGAACATGACTGTGTAATGATTATTTACACAAGTTCCTTCAGGAAATATGAGAAGAGGGTTATTGTCAGTTCCCTGGACATGGTCCCTCAATCTGAAGAATGTAAAACAGAAAGGTCAAAACAAATGAACCGGAAATAGTCATTTCCCAAATTTCCATTTAAACTCACTTCTTGGCAACAATTTCTCGATCCTTTGCCTCAGAACGATTGAACCAGATACATCCTACACTCTCCAAAATGGTGCTCTGCAATAATCCTAAATAAAACAAACAATATTTATAGAATAAATAAATTACTGTTTTACCACGAAAATTTCCAATAGTATTCTACATTAACAAGCTTCAAGTCGTCACTAGTTGTTCATCACATGCCCTGTTCATCCCAGCAAACATTTAAACTAACCAGCAGAGAGAATAGTGCTACCAACCAAAAAGGTTTAGATATATAGCTTTCCATGTTATCATTATTATATTAGCAACAAGTATGAAGTCATCCTGATAGTTAGGTACCAATTCTTTAAAACCAAATTACCCAAATAAGTCTTGTCATAATATAATATCTATATATATAAACAAAATTCTATATTATATAAAAATGAAACGAACAGCTTTTAGTAGAGGAAGATGCTTACCAACCCATCCAGGATGCTTCTGCATAATTACAGCAAATGCAGTCATCTGTTCTAAAATAATGAAATCAATCATGGAAGTATGGTTGGCCACAAAAACCTGTTAATGTAGGAAGAACTCAGATTATCAGTTGATAACATTCAAATTTACTTTAATATAAAAATAAGGTTTGATCTGACAATTGACATATATTAGACAAACCTGCTTTGGTCTTATGCTAGGACGTGGCCCATGATATTTGACAACCCCAGTCCATGATGCAACAAAAAAGCTGCACATCATCTCCACCAAAGACCTCTGAAGGACATGTTCAATTTGCATCATATCCAATTTGATGTATGAAAGTCACATCATATTAAAGCATGTATTTTAAGAAACAAACTTTATTTTGTGTGCTTTAAAATTATTTAAAATAAACAGTTTAAGACTTATTTGTTCTTTTTATGGTATATATTAAAAAAGATGGAGAAAACTAAAAGCTGAATGGGATAACATTGCTGAGCGGGATTGGCACCTCTATCTTTCTCCTCAACTTGTCATGTCCCTTCAATAGGAAATGCACAGGAATGAAGGAAGAAAGAAATATTATCCATCCTATTGTCAACACTAGAACCCTGTAACGTCAAATAAAAAGTATTAAAAGGCCAGATATAATCAACAGTAAATGAGTTTATAAACAAGAGACACCATGGAGATCCATAAATCAAGTTTGAAAGGGAAATTTTGACATAATCAAAGTTGAAATTCAAATTTTCTACAATTTTTAGCCAAGTGCACTCTAAAATAACAAGAGTTGCCGTTACAGCACCATACATAACAAGATTGTACGTAAATATGGCAAAGGTGTACGCTAACCTTGCAGGGAACAGTATCAAATATCGAACAAAGACACCAAAACACCACAAAGGGAACAAATAAACATTCCAATTCCAAGGTTCAGGAGGATTTGACTTG
>QFDD01009325.1:0-12829 GCA_006871305.1 Vachellia collinsii
AATATACTAGAGGTTTTCTTCACATAAATGAATATAGTAAATGTATACCAATAGTTGATATCGAGAATGGCATTTTCCCATGTCCTTTCACGTACACAAACAACCTATCTTTATTACAGTCATTTTCACATGAAGACTTCTGAATTGACGACTCAAGAAGACCTTGAATTTCTGCAAGTCCCTCATTTGCTTCTGTACCAGACCACCTCTGTGAAATCAAATCAGGCAAAGGTTCAAAAATATAGCATTGCTGTTATGTGTACGTGCAAGTGTGCTATGCTTTATAGTCATTTTGAGTTCATAGTAATACATGATGCCAAAGAGACAAAATAAACAAATCAGCCCAATCTGCTACTTCCATAAAATGGTAGCGTCGCAATGCCAAGAGATGCTCTTTCAACTCAAATGCTTCCTCGACAAAGTAGATGGTTAGCTTGCTGACATACTTATATCTAACATCTTTAAGGAAAAATAACCACCATAAAAGAAAGCTATCCAACAGAAATAAATTACGAAAAGCTATCACCTGAACAATTACCAACAAAATTCTGATTTTCAACTTGTGGCACTAGTGTAGTAATCAAACACTGTCATTTCTTAGTCTAAGCACAGGCCCAGCTATTGCCCTAGCTCTTGCACTAACAGCCCAACTTGTTGAAATCAGAGTCCGCATATCCCTTTTGACTTTCCACTCATTACCATTATCCAGACCCTCACTTATCTGTTTTACCCCCTCCTATGATTCCTCCAGGTAAACACCTTAGTACTAGAGATTCTTCAAAAACTAGGAGAGGAGGTCAGTGAGCCATATTTAGAGCTGATGAAACCATGATACTGGATGTTGTTTTGATCTCAGCACTACTGAGAGCTTTATAAATATTAGGAATAAAATGAAACCACCATAAATAAAGTAGTGAATAGCTGTCAGAAGTAAACAAAAAAATTAAGGATACTGAAGAATGATTTCCTGCAACAGGCATTTGTCAATTATAATATCAAGAGGCATTTCAAATGTTGAAAAACAGATCTTCTGAGTAGCATCACATTCCATAGATTTTCTAAAACTACCAAGCAATCTTTCCCAGCTACTACCACCATGTGCATCAGTTAAAATATCCCGGTTAATGTCTTTCAAATCCAACGAAGCACTATCACAGTTTCTGGTGGTATCAATCAAGCGATCCTCTACAACATTGCCTTCGACACAAGAGTGACCAACCTTATTACCATTAGCAGATGCATGACAATCCAATGAAATTGCAGATCCACTGCCAAATCGGGAACTTGATGGTAACTTGTCCATATAAACCTTACAAGGGTCCTCCACGGTTGAAAAATTGAAGTAAGGTAAAGGCCGTCGATCTGTAATATACTTTTCTCCATTTCTACCCATCAAGCAAAGCAATGAATTTCTTCTCAACATAGGGTTCATGCTAAGGGGATTCATACAAGAATTATGCTGATGGTCAGTATTTTGTGGTTGAAATCTATATAAATTTAAGGAATGCGTGTTTTTATCATATAGATTCTCACCCAATGCTTCCCAGCTCAAATCTTCATTAATGGCAATAGTATTAACATTGTCTAATGTGGAATCAGTGAGCAACCCCCTGCGTTTTCCATTCACCTCATCTTCATCAAATGAGCCTTTCAAAATGTGACCCACTGACCGGTAATTATCATGTTGAGTACTGACTTTAAGTGAGCAGCTTGACTTTCCTGGACTCAGGGAATTTGACATGTGACTTGCCATCGTTCTCACATGGGATGACTTCACAAAATGATTGACGTTATCTTTTTTATCGCATATTTTATGAGAAACACTATCTGACTTTTCAAATTGGCAAGAAGTTTGCATTGAACTATTTACTACAGTGCTCTTGGAGAAGCTCAAAGCAGATACATAATTGTGTTGCTCAACAGCTCTATATGGCCAACTAATCAACTTATCAGTCTCAACATGCTCCTCAGAGTTGTTTGAAGCTGCACTATCAGACAAATCATATGCATCTTCCACATATGAGAGTTCATCAACTGTACTTGAGACATCAGAGTCTGAATTGTCAATGCCCCTGCAAATTACTATGAACTATCAATAACGCAATAAAAAATATTGAAAAGATTGCTAAAGCATAGCAATTAAAATGAATGTCTGATTTGGCCCCCAAAAAAAATGAAGTCAGCCAAAGCATGCATGTGTTTGCATACAAAAGGGGATGGAATTCAGAGCGAGTGAGGTTAATTACATAATTGAATTTCTTTTTTCTCCTGCTTGCAGTGCAACGGACTCATCTTCTGACATGAACAGATTTAGGTTGTCTATGTTCCCTCCACCATTACCAAAGAAAGGTACAGAGGCATGACTAGCAACCTATAAAATCAGAGTTTATTTGCACAAGGGCAGATAGAAACTTGTAATAACAGGACTATACTACACAATAATAAGATAGCAGGCATCAAGCTTTCAAAAGTCAAAACTTGCAACAACAGAAGGTTCATGAAATACACAGCATGAGGCAGAACACCAAGAAAGTATACCAAGTTTTCAACCTTAAGTACTCTGTACACTATGGAAAATCTACATTTAATATTTAAAGAATTAACCATATTGGTCCTCATTAGGCATCACATTTTATGATATTTTCCATTAATTTTTATTAGTTTTACAATAAATGAACTCAGCTCAATAAAAGAAACTGTGTTGGAATTTAGGATTATAAAATAACGAAATATACTATTGTAATATGCAAGTCAGAAGGTAAGAAAATTGTAATCAGTGATTTGATGGTCAAAACCATTGCTAGATCTCCAAGATATCATATATGCAAGAAAGTTCATTTAAAGAGCGGCTGTGGAGCTTTTCAAGGCAGAGAGGCATGAGAGAGCAGTAATACAAATGGAAGAGTGTTTGGGTGTATAGAGGCCCGTGATTGAGGTGTTGCGCAACAATTCTCTACTTCTTACATCTCTTCTCTTCTATCCTCTTGTAGTAGTTTTAAGGAGGCTTACTTGAACAAGTATTCAACTAGATTGGAGGAATTGTCAATAATAAAAAAATTTGTGCTTTCTTCTTTCTTGGTTTTTGGTTCTTCATTGGCAAGGTGAATGTCTCATATCTGCCAGCCTTGTAACACTATTTCTCCCCTTGATAAGATTCCTTCTAATATCACAGTAAAAAGAATGAAAAGAAGAAGAAAGAAGGAAAAAATGCAATTTTTATACAAGGAACCAAATTATAGGATTTGCTTACCTGTTGGTATCTAATTTCTAAGTCATTGCAAAGGGTTTTGAGCTTTTCATTCATCCTTTTATAATAATTATCTCTAGCAAGCACCGTTGCTTCAATGTCATCTCTGCTGAAAGTCAATGGAGACAAATATGATGGACCATTGTTTGAAAAACCACTCCAGCAGGGAAAAAATTCCTGAGAACTGTGGTCTCTTGTAGCAACATGAATGCACAACTCAAGCAATTTCAGCAGTACCTGAAGCTGCTGACCAGCTCTAACAAGTGGAACCAAGGTGTCTCTAAGAAAACATGGAACGGCAACTCCAACTTGGTCCTAAGGTTAGCAAGCCACAAACATGAAATCAATATAGTAGCACAAACCAATGTTATGATGCAGACCAAAGCAGTCTCTGGATCACATATTTCAGTATCAAAGAGGAAAAAATTACCCTAACACTTGCCACTGGAAAATCAACAGAAATGCCAGCTTTAATATGTGGATTAGGAGGTGATTGGTCAATATCTTCAACAATAAACTCCTTATATGGGTCGTTGATTTCTGCTTTGAATATCCATGATCTAATAAACCCACAGTATGGTTCAAAGGATTGGAGAAAGAGAAACTTGAGCAGACTACCGTGAGCAGGATCGGAAACCTACATCTTAGGTAAACTGAGTTAGAAGAAATTCAGAGAGAGAGAGAGAGAGAGAGACTTTTTAAACATTCAACATTTGTTTGATAAGGGAACACATCATCTAAAGCAATGGTTGCAACAATTATCTAACAAAACTAGGGGAAAACTATATTTTTAGTAGAAAAGGAAGAGTTTAAGCACCAAAAAACACAAAAAAAGGGAGCAGCAGCTCATACTTCAAATTTTTTGTGTTGTGTTGCATGCGTGTATATGTGTTTCCTAGTATAAAATATGTAATTCACCAGGGAAGAATATATTTAGAGCAACAGAATTCATGAAAAATTTGGAAGGGTGTGTGAATGGACAGATGGACATGCTTAAAGCCACCCCAAAATCAATAGTTATTTTCAAAACAACAAACCCCAACACCATTTAACATATAAAACAAATTTCCGCTTCTAATCTTTTTAAACAACTGAAAGAGAAACCTTGAAGTAAGGAATCAGCCAAATACCAAAGTAAAATAATAAAAATATCCAATTCTAGTATTAACAATTTGAAAATAACAACTTTTAGCGCTCAAGTCAGCATAGAGATAAAGCAACGAAAGCATCAAATTCCAGGCAATGCTCCTCCATAGCCAACAACACATTCTCACAAGTCTCCCCGCCTCAAATATTCATCCACACATACAACCTTGACAAATTATAATTATTATGTGACATGCTTGTTTCATGAAAATAAAAAAATAAAAATTACCATGAAAGACTAATTACCACTTACAGGACAATACTTTTGATGCTAGGCGGTCAGAAAGCCATGTAAGATCATTACAACAAATAGTTATAGGATCTAAAGATTATTTAGAATAGCAGTGAAAGAGTGAAAAGATAGAGAAGAACAGAGATAAACTCACACTTAATTGTGCATACAAGAATGTTAGTAAATCTCCCCCTCTGTAGAAGTTACGAAATTTAGAAGTAGCATCAACAACCAGAGCATCAAAAGAAGTATCAGACAGGCTAGGTGCCAACTTCTGTAGATTACAGATGTTTCCTAGGGCTTCAATCTGAGTCCTCAAGTCCTTTGTGTGCAGGTAGAACTCAAGCAATGTAATTTCAGAATGCACCACACTCTTCAAACATCCTGATTGAGGGGATACATGCAGAGACAATTCATCATCACTTGATGGACGCCTTAAAACTGCAGATGCATAAACTGTGTCCAATGCACAGATGTATCCTTCCAAAACCTTGCCCACAGCAACAGCAAAGGCTTGATTAACCAGCGTATTAGGAGGGCATTTTTCCTCTTCCGTTTCATCTTTTTGATGATTTTTGCTTTTGTTCATCAAACTGTCCTCCAAATTCATATTTGTAAAATAGTCTACAAATTCACGGAGAAGAAAAACTAGCAACCCTGTGCAACCTATAGATTTAAGTACATTTCCCAAAGAGTGAGTGCTACAAGCTCGTTTCCACACACTTGGAATGCAATGGAAGGTCCTATCAGCTGGATTAGAACAGAAGATAGCAGAGAGCTTTTGAATGCTAACAAGGGATGATTTTACACCTTGCATGGCATTCATCAACAACCTTACCAAACTTGCTTCCTGAGGCCAAATTTTCATAATAGTAAATATGGATACACAGTCATTAAACAAGGATGATGAGAATGGTCAAATGATCAGGACAAAGTAAGAGCATAATCTCTTGAATCTTAATACATCCAAAATAGTAGCTTAAAAGAACACCTGGATAAAGTGGATAAACATGAGGTTAACTTATTTAAAAATTTCATATGTCAGCAACTGAAAGAGGTTGCTCAAATATGCTGCATTATAATTCAAAAGCAATTTACTGATTAGACATATTGGAAATATTCCAAGAAATAATATCTATGCACATTGTCACACCATTCTATTAGGAACTTTGTTAAATGCAATTAAATTGAAGAACTAAAATCCAGAGGCATTTTTGCTTACTTAATTCTTTTAAAAGAAAAGGAAGAACAAGGTTGTTTAAAAAAGTTAGGTAGAGTTTCTGCATCCTCTTTAATAGCTACAGCCCTCAATAGAGAGCTCATGGGACTCATGAGATTTCGCAACTGGAACACCATGACCATTAGAGAAAAAATCTGTAATACATTGGCAAGGCTGCAAACACGTGGATAGAGTGAAGTCCTAAAACTATCAAACATATAAAAAAAAAATGGTTAAGAACAGATGAGATACTGGTATTGCCCAGTCATGTTAACTTGAAGCTGTAAAATTTGAAAGAAATCAAAAGATTCCCAGGGGCAAGGTGGTATAAACCTTTCACAAATAGTGTTTTCATTCATGCTTACAAGTCAAAATGCTAGCTCTTCACTAAAGAGCCACAATTCCCCAATAGTCAAAGCTTAATGGGTGTTGAACGTTCACAATATTGTTTTGGTGTAACAGAACTCACCAAATTAATGACTGACTTTTTCTACAACTTTTATCTACTTGGAAATATGGTGATATTTCTGCCACATTTGTGGGGATATATTTTTATAACAAATAAATAGGATCTACGCTGTACATAGTCTGAAATTTAAATTTCGCTGTCCACTTTGGCTGAAAAGGTTTCAGCTGAATCTAGATTAAGATTTTACATTTCAGAATTGATAAAACGTGCCACATTTATGGAAATATATAAAATCCAACATACAAGTGAATACAGTAGAGTCACCCTAAACATCAATCTTACTAAAATTCCGTATGCCCAGTTATTTATGTTCTTATTCAACAACAGGGAATTCTTTCAAGACCCAATAACCCTCAAAATGATTGTTTTGGAGAACAAGAGGAACACCAACCCCCCCCCCAAGAAAAAAAAAAATCGCAATGTCAATTAAGCGAGACAAATGGAGTAAACTTACAGAGACAGTGGAGAGGTCATAGAAAGGTTGATTTGAAGAGGAAGTTGAAGCATCGGAATGAGAGTGAAGCCCACTTTCAGAAGGGATAGATTCCCAAGTCTTCGGCGGAATCAATGGAACTTCCACCTTCAAATTGTCGAACAACGCTGCCAGATTCGTGTCAACAGCCATTGAATCGTCTCGCTCTCTCTGTGTCAATGCTCTACTATGGTCCTTCTCCTTCTGGGTACTGATTCCCGCCCAAGTGAAGGAAGACGATGAACTGGTCTAGTTTGGAACGGCGTTTAAACCAGAAATTAGAAATTTTTTAGAATATTTTCACCGGAAGAAGAAAAAAAACATTTATATAACAATGTATAAAATAAAAATTAAAAGATGTAACGCAATAAACTCGCCTTTCATGGGCATCAAAATTTAAAAAGAAAGAAATAATGTCTAAAGTACCAAAGAAAACTCTAAAAATGAATTAAAAAAATGCAATAGATCCTCTAGAGTGACATTTGGACAGATAGGGATAGTATACTAAAAACGATGAAGTCATGTAAAGATTTTAAGATTAAACAGTCCTACAAAATTACATAATTATTTTTAAATTCTGTAGAATTGTTAATACATCAAGATGGAGTTGTAATTAACAATTACATCTTAGTGCGTAGAATTGTTCACAAAACTTGATAATAAATACACGATTTCGTAGGACTGTTTAATCATAAAATCCCTTACACGGCATCACATTGTAATTCTTCCTAATATATATAGCTACAATTTTTAATATAAAATATAGTTAACTAATTTGAAAGTTAAGGAAACAAAAAAAAATACTTAATTATAGATACTACCTCGGATTTTTGTTACCAAAGTTACTTAATTTTTTTAAAAGATTAAAAAAGTTAAATACATTATTTAAAAGTATTTATATTTATCATTTTTTTTTAAATTAATTTATTTAACATATTAATTGATATATAATTTAATGATACACATACAATTAGATACCCATAAAACATGGTTAAATTTTAAGTATAAAAGTGATGATATTAATACTAAGTTAATATTAAATGAAACTAATCACATTACGAATGAAAGATTGAAAGTACATTTAATAAATTTAAGAGATGAAATCAAAATTTAATATAATTTTAAATGATTAAATATATATTTTAATTTTTTATATTTAGAAATATAAGGTTCAGTTGAAAAAATGTCAGAGCACTTTTTTCAAAAAAAGCACCTTGCACCATATACTTGTCTTGGTTACAAAATTACGCATGAACTCCTCCGTAAGAACAAAAATGCCGTTTCCGTTAAGTATCCGTAGCTTTTTAATTTGATGGGTCCCACACGTCACGTGTGAACCCATGCCTTTCCTTTATCTGTCTCATCCATCTCTCTCACACACTTCTCCTTCTTCTTCTCTCTTTGATATCACACAGCCATCTTCGGATCTATTTGAGACCCTCCAAGTACTCTCCTCTACTCCCCGAAACAGAGCCCGCCACCTCAATCACCACCACCCCAATACCAAACCTCCCCTTGTCTAAACGCAAGCTTATCCCAAAAGCTCCGGTGGATACTCCATTAATCTTCATGTTGGAACCCCCACCTCGAGCACTTCCCTTCGTCCTGGACATCGGAAGCAGGCTGGTCTGGCTCCCCTGCACCTCTCGCTAACTCATGTCAACTCGCTAGCCCGCTGGGATCGCCGGGTTAGGTCGTGGACCAGAATCGCGCGCTGCCCTCCGAGATGGGTCCGACTGGGTTCTCCTACTGCTTACTATCTCACAGGTTCCATGACTCCTCAAAAAGCAGTGAACTCATCTTGCACAGTGCCTTCTCCAATGCCAACACTAACGGCTATAGCTACTCATCACCTTTTCAGCCAAACCCGTCGACGAAGAATTCAGCATTGTGTCAGTATTACTGTATTACACTTCGAAAAGTCATGGTGGGAGGCAAGCAAGCGAGTCAATGAGGAAGACATCTCAAGAAAGTGAAAGAGTAGAGGTGAAGTGGCCTTGGGGAGGGAGTCTGTGGAAGAAGCCGATGGGCTTCAAGATAGTGGTAGTGGAGAGTCTTGCTGCCATGTACGAGACCTCGAAGATTTGCAGAAAAGGTTCAATGGGATTTTTTTTTTTACCTGAGATTTAAATTTCTCTTTTTTGGGTTTTTTCCGCCGGTTAAAAAAATATAAACTTTTAAAAAAATAAATATGGATTGTTCAAATTAAGTCTAAACGATTTATATTTAATTAGTTCTTTAAGAGAGAGAGAGGGAGATAAAACAAAGGCATAGAACTCAAAAAATAAAGAAGTGGGGAATGTTTAAAGTTATTAACAGAAATTGTATTTTTCCTCCCTTCATATATACTTTTACATCCAACAAAAAGTATATGATGTCATATACTCATTTGAAAAAAGTATATGAGCATTTATGTATCTAAACTCTAAATCTTAAAATATATGGATTAAATTATAAAAATGATTTAAATATTAAAGATTGAGTTATGGTCAAATCAAAACCATATGAACTGAATTGTACTTAATCAAGGTGTAAGGATAAAGTTAAAGACAAGTGAAAATTATATAGGAACCAAAACATTAATTTCCACTCATTAAGTATTCGTCTGACATAAAGCATAAACACAACAATAAACTAACACTTTCACCATCTAAAATTTAATGTACACAACAATCTACTGCCTCATGTTAGTGCTACTTAATTTGTGTTACAGAGATTAAGAAAACTAAATACGTTACTTAAAAATATTTATTTATGTATATAATTATATTATATATATGAGTTTAAAAGTAAGGCAAATTATTTTGAAGATAAAAAATAAATATAAATACTTTTAAGTAGTATATTTTGTTTTATTAATATCCTCAACAAAAGTCAACCACATCTTATATTAACAACCTAACGCAGTACTGCTGAAATGGCCATGATTAACATAGGTAGCAATCAACCATTGTCACACAACATTAAACACAGCTGAACTGCACATCTACATTTGCAACAAAACACTACGGCAATTTAACATAACCCACCAAATTATTGTGGAGACATGTTTTCAACATTTAACTAGAACATTTCTCAAGCATATGGTTTTAACATACCTATTTTTTTTTATCACTATAAATAGGTAAGTACTTCATGTTCAAACCCATTCCCTTTGGTTGTTCTAAATGTAAAAATCATTTACATGACTTGATTAGATTAAGGATGTTGGTTAAGTTAATTAATACGACATGTTTTTTTGTAAAATACCCTAACCATATTACTTAATTTTCTCTTTATTACTTGATTATTGTTAAGGGTATATCAATAAGGATAATTTGAAAAAAAATTTGATAAAAATGAGAAATATAATCTATATTTAGGATTGAGATTAACGCCCTGATTAAAATGTAGAAGGAATATTTTTTGTATTTTGGAAGATGATATTGATGCAAAACAACAAAAACAATTCATACACACATTGGAGGACATTATTGAACAATAGGAGAAAGAGGCTATTTTATTATAGGAATGTTGCCAAGGACAAAGGGGAAAATATACAGTTCCCTACCCACTTAACAAGATAGGATGAATTATAAATTTATAACTCTTCATATATAATTAAGGAAACCGTAAAGATTTAATAAAAATAAAAAGTTATGAAATCTAAATTATAAATAAGAAAAAATTGTAAGAATGTATATACTTCCACGATTCTAAAATGTAAGAAATTGATTTTAGTCTTAAACATAATATATTAATTTATTTTATCTCTCATATTTATTATTTTTAAACTAATTTAATTAATTATAAACTAATAGGTCTAAAAATCACAATTAAATATAATTGAAATAACAAAATATAGATTTAAGCCTTCGATTTTTTAAAAAAAATTGAATGTTGTTAAAAGACGGAAATAAGCTCTATAGTTAAAATGAAAAATTGAAAGTAAATCCTAAGTAAAAATCAAAATTAATTGTGAGAAACTGCTACCCAACAACACTATACTCCTACTCCTTTTTATTGTTATAATTTTGAATTTTACATATACATAGTAAAATAATATTGAATTTAATACAACATATATTTAAAAACATTCAATTTCAATTTTGAGTTTTAGCGGTGGTTTATCTTCAATTGTTTTTCATAAACATTAGGGGTATTTTGATCTTTTAACAACATTTTAAAATTGCTAATAAAAATCGAATGCTTGAATATGGATTTTCAAATTTCAACGGGATTTGATTGAGATTCATCCTAAGTAATTATTTAATTTATATAAAATATATTTTAACATATATGATTATGGGAATTAATGATACAAATTACTTTTTTAATGTGATTTGATAAGCCTTGGGTAAACTCAAGTAGTATTCTCTTACGTGAAGTCAATGATATTTAATTCCTAATTAATTAAGTGTGCATGTCACAAAACATGAAAAGAATAATAACTTAGGGGGGAGATTTGATCTCAAATTGAAAGAAGATGCATGGTTGTGATGTAAAACATTTATATGTAGAATTTTGTTAAATTATGGGAATATGTATGATGAACTCCTATAATGCCAAACATGTTATATGTGCTGTAAAAATATGTCAAGCATGTCAGTTCATTATGTCATGATGATAAATGCATAAAAAGGAAAGAAATAAGCATGCTAAAGCAAAGTCAAAGGGTTCAACATCCTTATGGGAATATGTATAATGAACTCCTATAATGCCAAACATGTTATATGTGCTGTAAAAATATGTGAAGCATGCCAATTCATTATTTCATGATGATAAATGTAAAGAGAGTAAAAAAATAAGTATACTAAAGCAAAGTCAAAGGGTCCAACATCCTAAATAATGGTCCAAATTGAGTTAGCGATGAACTTGAGCAAACCAAGTCCAAAGGACTTGACATTTTCCAGTTAAATATTTCTCATGGCAAGCTTTAAAATGAACCTAAGTTTGCTAAATTTGGAGTTTTGTACAAAAAGTTATGATGGTCCAAAGTTGAAGGAAAAATCTGGAAAAAGGAAAATGACCAAATGAATAGTGTTTATTCACGTAATTAATTGTATTAATTGGTCAAGAAATTAGACAAATGGATTTTTTTCCTATAGAGAACTCAACAAGCTTCATTTAGAAACTTAAACTACTTAATTTTGATTTTTCTAGAATTAGTTATAAATTTTTAAAGTTGGCTAAAAATCTAAAATTCACCAAGTGTACTGTACCGATAGACAGTAATTTTTACAAAGTTTTAAAATTTCACTTGGTTAACTAATTCTAAGCATTGGAAGGCCTTAAAGTGGTTCATAATTGGTCTCTAATATAAAATAGAGTAAGCTAAGGAATGTGTTACCCTTACAAGTGGCAAAATATGGATCCCCACATATTACTTTACAAATTTTAGGTATTTTAAATAATTAATTTTGGCTAATTATTTCTTAAATAGTAAAAAATTAAATAACTTTTAAAATTTCCGTAAGGGTTATTTTTTCATTCTGACCTAAACCAGGCATCAATCAATTATTAGTAATTTTTTCTCTATCTTTTTGAACTATATAAAATTTTCTGATATTTCCGTAAGGGTTATTTTTTCATTCTGACCTAAACCAGGCATCAATCAATTATTAGTAATTTTTTTTCTATCTTTTTGAACTATATAAAATTTTCTGATATTTTGGTCAACTTTGAACAAAATACCCTTTGACTTTTCCTTAATTTACCAAAATACCCTTAAATTTTACAAATGGCAATTTGATCCCTCGAATTTTAAAATTCCACTTTAGTCGAATTTATAAAATGACCCTTAAGTCCTTGAATTTTCAAAATGACATTTTAGTCCATTACTTTTTTGAAATTACCATTTTACCCTTACTTTTTTCTACGTTTGACAGAATGGCAATTTTACTCTTCCTTTCCTTTCCTTTCATTCTCCAAACTCTCAAAAATAATCTTTAGTCACTTGTTTAACGTTTATATCCGGTGATCGAAAATTATGATATTACACCTTCAATCTGAGATAAGTATATAAAAGAAGTTTTGTCACGATTTGTGTGAAAGCGCGTTTAGAA
>QFDD01009326.1:0-12901 GCA_006871305.1 Vachellia collinsii
CACACACACACACACACACTCATATTTCCACATTTTGATCAGAATTAGACAAGTTAACAAGCGTATGGATTGGGAACCGTTTGACTAGCACCCAAACCGATTGCATATAGATTGGTTTGCTCATTATGTCTTTCGTTTTCTCATAAGCTCCAAAATTTACTGGATTACCTAAATCGATATATTAGATTAAGCATTGTTGAATTCATTATGAAGTATCTCACTCAAAACTACTTTATAAATTCACATGGGCTTGAGCTGAAGACCCCATACATGAGCGGTCAAAATGAATTTTATTAGGATCAATATCGACCAATGGTGCAATTTGCTTTTGTTATATTTCACTGGATAGGAGCATTCTAGTGCCAACAATATTAGAATGAATATTCTTTATAAACTTTATTAAAAAAAATAGAAGCATGATATCTCTACCTTTTGGACTACATGGTATCTAGATTTTATAATATGCTTAATGATGAATCTGAAAAAAAAAATTCATATTTGTGTCAAATTTTGGTGAGTTTCAATTTAGATTTCAATAAATTTATGTGTAATATCGACCAAAATGTGACATGACGATCAAGTTTAATTTTGTGACCGTGAGCCTCTCACGCAACTAGGAAAATGAGATTTTAACAGTTAATATAACAACAATATATCTGTTTTCATTCTTTTTTTTTTTTTTTTGGTGATTAAGCATCGGTTTTCATTGCCTTTCACTCTCACATTTAGTCTGCCAAACTTAATATGCTGTTCCATTCCAAGCCACGCGGTTCATATTTTTGGCTATAAAGATATTTTGTGGATAGCATATCAATGATGGATCACGGTATCCATAAAAAACAAAAAAAAAAAAGAAAAGAAAAGAAAAGGAAACAACCATTGATGAATCTTTTTTTGTTTTTTCAAGGTTTGATTCCTATTACCTATTTATTAATACAAGGAGCTATGCCATTTTTCTATCCTTTTAATTTCATGGAAGCTCACGAGGAACTTATATCACGAGCAAGTTAACATTTTTCATAATAAAAAAGAACATGTTTATATCATGTGCTCATTTCTGCATACAGCTAGCGATGTGATCCGCGTAAGCCTCACACACGCAAGTCAATTAGCTCGTTAGCTTGACCACTCAAAAGTGTAACATGTCACATTCTCTCCAGTGAGGTGATGTTTGTGTTGGTGGGAATGACTCTATGAAAAGTACAAGAAGAAGAGATGAAGAAGAAAGTTGTGCACAAAGTCTTCAAGGCGTGGGCAACACTTTCCTTTAGGCTTAATTCGCTTCCACATATTCCTATATTATAAGATGCAAGTTGGGTAAACCGGCGAATTTCCTGCAGGATACAATAGAGATCCTTGAGTATGGATTGCACTTTCAAGACTCAAGCCAAGACAAAAAAAGGTTTTTACAAAGTGATAGTTTGGCTTTTTCTATGTGTGCACTCAAAGAGAAAGACAATAAGTTTGATCTTGTTGTGTGAAAAATTGTATATGCAAATGGAGTGATGGGAAGGGTATTTATAGAGTGTAGAGAGATGCCTTGAAGTTGTACCTTTTGAAGTAATGTCTTTTCAATTAAAAGTCACAATCATACCACTTCAATAAAAAATCACAACCAATGACTTTTCAAATAAGAGTTACACCTTTATACATGTAGGGATACATGACTTTATAATTATAACTCCCTACACAACCCTTCAAACAAATGGTAGTTATTTTCTAAGGGCATTGCATCTCTTCCTTTAAAAAATACATCTCTTTATTTTAAAAATTTCTTACAGTTTGGACGGCGGAAAAACATGGTGAAAGTAATATTTACTATTTTTAAATTTTGAAATTTGTGCAAATATGTAACTCCCATACCATGCACATTAGTCTCCGATATTTTACTATTGGATAGAATAATATATTATTGATCACTTATTTTATGAATTTTTTTATCATTATAACCTCCTTTAACTTGAAAAACAGAAACCAAATTAAGAAATTAAAATCATACTACAAAAATAGAGAATTTTTGCCACAAAACAATAACCAATATCAATATGAATAATAAAACTGTACCAAAGCGCACAATTTATAAGCTATAAATATATATATATATATATATATAGTGTGTGTGTGTGTGTGGATCATACAATTCAAAATCCAATTCTAGCCATCCTGAATAGAGTTTGTGGTATTCAATTTAAGAAATTGTAGGATTATATTTAATCATAGACAAATAGATTAAAACAATAAATAATAAGTTTTATCTTCACACAAATTTAAAAATTATCAAGATGATTATAATATTGATTATAGTGAAGGATTGATTTACTTTATTTAGAAGTCTAATTTCATAAAGTGTTGCGTAAAATTTTATTATAATATTGAGTTTGTTGTTTGCATGATTGAGTATATATTGACCCATGAATGATGGCTTTCTCGACTATGCGGCATTTGGGCTATAAATGTGTTGAGAAAAATGTTATAGTTATATAAAATATACAACGTAACTCAACAGTGATAAACAGAAATGAATAAATAGTCTACTCAGAGGGGGGGGTGCGTGTGCGCGATCTTCGTGGAATTGTAGGTTTCTTTTTGGAGAAATACTTACATACTCCTGGAGTGCCACGTCATCCATGCTCTGTCTAATGAAAATATTCCAAGTGTCATTTATTATAGATCTCATATCCCATAAATTTCTCTTAATTATTCCTCTTTTTCCATAATAAATATTTATTGTAATGGGTTATGAAAAAATGAACATAATCAGAAGAAATTTATGGGATATGAGATCACAATAGATGACACTTGGAACATTTTTATTGGGCAGAGTATAGATGACGTGGCACTTCGGGAGTATGTAAGTATTTCTCTTCTTTTTGCTTTTGTTGGGAAAAAAATTAGGAATAACTCAATTACACATATCCGCCACGAACATCGATTATTGACCACTCAAGTAATAGTGATAAAGGTTCCTCTTTTCTTTTTTTTGACCCAAATAATAAGGCTTTATTAGTTGTGTGGGGGATGCACCATTATTTATATTTGATGTTGATCCAGGATACGAAAGAAACCCAATATTAATTGGTCATCTTTGGATGAGAAAAATCTCCTTTTAAAATCTATATATCTATATAATACTGGCCACAAAAAGAAAAATAAAATAATGTTGGTGGTATTTTGTATGGAATTTAAGGAAAGCTGTACAGTTAATAATATTGTCATAAAGAGCTGGATTAGATCAGTCAATTGAAACAAGTAACAGAGTTAGTTATTTAGTTAGCCCGGTTGGCTTGTTAGTTTTAATGACCAGCATTTAATCTAGCCCACCACAAATTAGACCGTAGGCTTCGAAAAATTGTAGTTGATTTCTCCCGATCCACAATATAAGTCACTTTTAAAAGGATGATAATTAATGCTCATTTTTCAATCATATCCAGATTAGTAAGGTAAACTAAACTTTAGGCTTAACACTGTAACTGGTTCTAATAATAGTACTAGTATCATGTAAAAACAAGAAGAAGGGAGAAAGATATAAAAAGGGCCATGGAATCAGTATATGATGAATTGGTAGAAATGCCTTACGCTCACTGTAGTTTATGGGGATTGGGACTTGTTTGGTATGAAGTTTCTCTGTCAAATGGAAACATGGTCCTTGTATATTGCAAAAATCCCTACATTGCTACTTTAATCGGAGAAAGAAATGATCAATCTTTCGCAGTGGTAATAAGACATTTCGAAAGACCAAACTATCACGAAATGTGTTTCTACGACAGATCGATGCATCAATTGTTTGGCCATAAAAAATCGAATTAATATTAATATATATGTAGTAACATACAAAATTTTTGATGGTCACATCGTGGCGCAGTGTACAGTGGGAGGGAGGAGAACACAATTTATCGTTAATAAATATATGTACAACGTCTGAATTGGTCCCCCGCATTTCGTTGCTACACTAATTAGTATACACGTTAGTGTCATTCGACGAAAGGCACACATCTGGTTCCACAGGAGCAGCCCTTCCGCCTGATAAACCTCAACTCGTTGAGCCATCCCACGTTTTAGTGTCTTGTGTCTTTGTTAATGGCTTTGTAGTACCCTGATATAAAATTTCTCTTATGAGTAAAAGTGATTGTACGTCTTTGTCTATAAGACCACTATAAATTATGAATTTTAGCCCTAAAACAAACCTTTAAGGTTGGCGAGTAAAAGATGAATTAAAACAAACAAATAAAATCGTGTTTTAACCAATGACGGGATAAGATTATATTGCTGATATTCATTCTAAGAAATTTCTTTAATTTCTTTAATTTTTTTTTTAAAAAAATCAACCAACTCTTATATTAAAAACTATCAATAGTAACTTATAGGAAGTATGGTACGTGAATATTAATTATTGGACAAGAAATAAAAAATCTCATGAAACGACCATTCTAACAAAACAATAAACAAATTTTTCTAAATAATCAAATCAGAATCAACGCAACAATTCATAAGTATTGATAAAGGATTCTCTCCAAAACGGTCATGGGACTGATTCACTAATTTGACTGACTGAATCGGGTTGATTTTTGGTATTGTGTGATTATGTTTATATGTACAACATATTGGGAGCTTGTAATTTAATTTATTCAAACACTAATTATTATACACTTTTCACATCAATTACACATTGGTAGTTTGGTACACAATATATACATAGAAGAGACATTCACAGTAAGGCACGCTTGTCTTGCTCATGGTGCTCAACTTGCTGAGCCATCGTACGTTTGTAATTCAATTTATTCAAACACTAATTTATACGTTTCAACTTGCTGAGCCATCGTATGTTTGTAATTTAATTTATTCAAACACTAATTTATACGTTTCCACTTGCTGAGCCATCATACATTTGTAATTTAATTTATTCAAACACTACTTTATACGTCTCAGTGATCTATCAAACTGTTTGTGTTTGTAGACTATGTCCAAGTCTTCGTCTCCACGGCTACTACAATTCACAACCACCTTCCCCCCATTTGGAAGGGTAAGAAACAGCTTCTCCAATATCCCAAACGCATGTGCTGCCTCCAACGATACATATATCCCTTCCAATTTGCACACTCTTTCATATGCTGCAACAACGAACTTTCCCTTTCAATTTCAATCACATTCACATCTATATAAGCTAAGCTGTCAAGTTATGTATTATGATCTCAAATACATACATGCATATTGAATTGATAAAGTATGATGGTGCATGGATGGGATTCAGTAGGGCATACATATTACATACCATCAAGAGCTTGTTGGTCTGTTACGGAGTAGAACTCGGCACGCCCTATTTCTTTCAGAAAGCTTAGCTCTGGCCCAACCGCTGGGTATTGCATCCTATTTATTCACAACGCACATATGTTAGAAAGTTTAAAGTTTGAGTCTCTTTGAAGAAAGTTTATTACTTTAGCCGTTTTATGAACTTACCCAATGGCGACGGAGTATGGTTCCACAGTCTGGCCATCCTCATTCTGAAGAAGATAGCTCATGGCCCCGTGATACACACCCACTTCTCCCTTACTCAGAGTCGACGCGTGCCTTCCACTCTCCAACCCGAAACCTCCGGCCTCCACTCCGACCAACCTCACCTCTGAATCCTCGATGAACTCGTGAAACAGCCCCAACGCATTAGAACCTGTCCCCACGCAAGCCACCAGTGCGTCCGGTTTGCCTCCCCATTTATCCATAGCCTGCCTCCTCGTCTCTCTTCCTATCACCGACTGAAAGTGTCTAACCATGGTGGGACATGGATGGGGCCCCACCGCCGTCCCCATCAAGTGGTAACTTTCTTCCAGGTTACCCACCCAACTCCTCACAGCCTCTGATGCTGCATCTTTGAACTGCCCACTAACCCCTTCGACCTGATTTTACATCACAACCATGAATCAGTTAAACATGGTGAGAAATAATTTCCCGCAAATGACCGTATCATGTCTTAACAGTCACTACGTACCTGAGCACCCAGCAAGGTCATCAGCTGAACATTAGAGTGCTGCTGTTCCATGTCTCTAGCTGCCATGTAGATTTTGCAGTCCAGTCCTAGTTTTGCACAAGCGGAGGCGGTGGCAATCCCGTGATGTCCGGAGGCGGTGGCCGTCACGACCAGTTTCCGGCAGAGGCGCTTGGCGATCATGGCCTGAGCGAGAGCGTTGTTAATCTTGTGGGAGCCAGCGTGGCAGAGATCCTCTCTCTTGAGAAATATGTCAGGGCCTTGGCCGCCATTGTTAGCCTTGTAGAAATCTGTCAACCTGCGAGCATGATACAAAGGTGTTTCTCTCCCAACGTAGTCTCTGAGAGCCTCCTCTAGCTCTTCCTGAAAGTCCTGATCGTCAAGAACTTTTACAAACTCAGCTTCAAGCTGGTGGAGACAGGCAATGAGTGTCTCAGGCACGAACATGCCTCCAAATTGACCAAACTTTCCAGTTGAATCGGGTTGTGTCTTTGGGACTTGATGATGAAGAAGTGGTCTTTCCAAGACAAAAGGTCCAGTAGTTGTTAATTCAGGCAGCCTAGAAGCCTTCAAGTTTTTCTGAGGAGTACTAGTGACCAGAGCTTGAGCTTGAGCCCTTACATCAGAGGCATGCATTATGACCACTCTTGTTTGGTCTGTGAGTTTCTCACTATCATTATTATTATTTGTGATGGCATTTTGTTGGCTGCTAACAACACAACCATGAAGCTTGGATGACATCATTTTGGGTTTGTAGGTGAGATAGCTAGCTAGCTACAGTGAGTGTGTTCTATATATGTGTAAACAAGAGAGAAGTAGAGAGTAAGTTGAGAGAAAGGAAGAATATGGTGATGAGATGAAAGGCAGGATTCCCCTTTATAGAGTGATGACGGGTCCATGTTTCTTGTTTAGGGCAGAAGAAGGGTCGATTCTGAGAGTACACAAATTAAAAACATGTTTATATCATGTGCTCATTTCTTGGGCAGAAGAAAAGAAGGGTCCATGCTGCGTTGAGGTGTAGTTATCCAATCATGTGAGCATGACCCTATCAATGGAGCTTTGACAAAGCAATCAGTTATCAAATTTGCTTCTCTATGATTCCATAAAAAAGAATGGTTGTGGCTAAGTAAACAATTATATAAATTTTTTTAACTAAATGTATGCTCATGTAATCATTAAAAAAATACTTGTGGCTTTTAATTGAACAACCTGATATCTAACTAGCATAATTTAAAAAAAAACGTGCTTTTCGACTTTATATTTTATGTTGATAAATAATATTGACCATGCTCGAGCGATTGAACGCGTAATTACAGAGAAAAGGTAAAATATATGGTTAAAACAAGACTATATAGATCATGGAATGCTGCCACCAACAGAGTGTCCAGTGGAAGAAACTAGTAATTCATAATATAATGAACTAATGTTCAATCACATTGAGAGATGTATCTACATTTAGGAAAAATTGAAAAAAATTTCTCTATTGAAAAATTAATTGTAGAATGGGATCTTACAAGTATATGCAACTAAATCTCCACATATGCAATTGAGCAGTCTCATTCTCCAATAAAGAATTTTTCCTCCATTATCTCCTACAGTTATGCCGGTTCAGAAAAGGGGAAAAACACGAAACTTCAATTATTTCGGTGAATGAAATAAAGGGAATTTCATTATAAACCAGCAACTTCGTGTGCTGAATCAATTATACTCAGCTAAACAAACAACAACTAATGCTAAACAGTAGGGTCAGAATTTCAGTTTATTTTGGCAGGTGGAGTTAATAGTCTTCATCTTGATGGACACGGAAATATCACATGTGTTCAAACTTGTGGCTTTCTTCTTGAAGATCTTCCAGATCTTAACTTTACCTTGTAGAGTGTTCCCTGACGTAAAATTCACTACTCCACTAAAAAAATCATCACGAAAATTCCCATCCTTCAACAATTTATCTGCCTGAACAATCAAAGTTGTGCTCACAGTAAGCTCTCCATGATCTGGAACTGTGTCGCCATTGATGGGAGCTTCACCTACCAAATTTCCTCTATAGTTAACAGTAGCTGTACTGTCCTGGTAAATAAAACTTGCGTGGTTTGGATTCCTCACTGTGGCCACAACGCTTAATGTCAGATTCAGTTCTAAATCAGGGATTACAACAGAATCCAACCTTTCAAGCTTCACTGGTTGTATGATGATAATGGGGTCTTTAGGCTTGAAGATTGTGAGGAACAAGACAACCAAAGTCACCACAAGAAGAATAATAACAGTGGCTGTCACCCCGCAACATATTTTTTGGCCTCTGGAACACCGTATTGCACAAGCCATCGTGATTTTCAGAAATGGGTTGTGGGGAATTCAAGGGAATTATTGAATTATTATGTATGTGGTGGTGATGAATGTTTCGGACAAATTGTAGTTGCAGACACTGGTAAAAGATTTGTTTTTTCTGTAGATCTGAGGGGTTTAGTTATTTAGACTATAATGAGAAATTTGGTTGTGATATTTAATTTGTAAATGGAGATGAAAACTATGGATGCGCCAGACGGCTGCGGGCGTTGGGTCTTCTTTATTTTTGCAGCTACTTACGTGGCCTATGTTCTTGTATAGTAGTATGTGATAAAAAAAAAATATCTCACATTAGTTAATTAGAGAATGAATTCAAGGTAAGTCCTATCAAATTGACTTTAAATATTTTGATAGAATCACAAACCTAATATATACTCATATCTCAAAGCTCTCATTACAGCAAGACAACCAACTTAATACTACCTCCAGACAACAATAACTTATTTCTTAAAAATTTTTTGATCATTTTATTCAATAATGTAGTTAAAGCTACAACTTGTAGGAGATCATTCAAAGTTAATACACGTCACAGATACAACAAATGTTCACATGTACATACCATAGAAAACTTGCTGGGTGCATATTGCAGCTTTGCAGGTGTCAATACATTAGAAGGCAGATATCCAGGTGGACCCCACTTGAATCTCAACTTATAAGGACTTCTCTCGCGCTTATGTCACATGAAATACTAGCAAACTGATTCTGTTACATAATGAGCATCTCTTAGTTCTTACTATCAAGTCTGTTCTTGTTTAATCTGCAAAAATTTACCCTAGATCAACAAAGCATTCTTCTTCACCATTCTTTTTTGGTTTTTCCTCTTTAAATGGACAAGGATTTACAGAACTTTATGGAAGCCTTTTTTTTTTCTTTTGGCTCCCACAGCCCCCTTCATTTGTAACTTGCCGGAACAAGGGCTTGAATTTCGCTATTCACATTGCTGGATCTTGTTTGTTCCTGGCTAGACTTGTACAACAGGCGGAGGTGCTTCCATCTCCTTACATGTATTTGTCCCCGGCTTTGCAGTTCTTAAATGCTTTGAGGAGGAAGATTTAGCAGAACCCAACTTGGACGTTTTCCGCTTGTGCTTTTTAGGACCACGAGGATGCTCATGCGATTTGGTGTCCTTGAACTTGCTCGATGATGACTGGCTTGAATCTGCATTATCTGGTCCAAGGGATCATGTAATGAATGGTACATCATCGAGTAGTACAGAGAAGCAAATCAAGAAGATATTAGTGACCATGAAGCAGCACTAAAGAATAAATGTAAATAAATTAGGTTGAAAAACAGAAAATTGCTTCTCAACCACTATTCTCACCCTGGATCTGTGGAGAAATACAATAGTGGGAATGAAATAAATCCTTGTGTGAACATTTATGACAATCATAATTAGTCATATCCTGTATACCTTTTTTTAACATCTTTTTACACCAGAAAAGCTGAGTCATGTATAAAAGCACAACTTAACTTTACATGCTTAGGCATTTAGAATTACCTTCCTAAAGTATTCATACTTAACTATGACTCCTAAAAAATTTGTTTCCAGTAACTTCAAATCGTTCGAGTTTGGCAGATATAGAAGAATCTGATTCTTGGCCATCCAAAGGCAGTGATTTGCAGCTCTTACACGGTTAGATGAGGTGGATGACAACTCATCTTGTGCAATTTGATATGTTATGACTGCCACAGATTAGCTGTTGACACAGGATTACAGATAACTTAGGAAGACAGATTTCAGATGTGATATTTTGATGGTTGTCCCACTAACATCTTTCACACGGATGATGACTCATCAGAAGAAGCAAATCGTACAAGAAATAGGTGATAGTAATTGTTTTTATAGGTCCATTTTGGTCACGTTGAGGAAGCTCATCACATGAAAAAACACAGAGCTGAGGTAAGGTTTGACGTAAACCAAACTAAAGATTTTTGAAGTGGACCCAACTAGATACTATTTTTATCAGTAAAGTCAAGTCAAGGGAGGCAGTAGATTCCCCTCATTGGGAAATTATTTGTCACGTGAAAGAACAGCCAAACTCACTTCTTTCTACGGAGAAAAAGAATCAGACATTTATCAATTGCATTTCCCTGCTAAATGACCGACGGCACGCCCCTTCTTTGTACTATTCAGGTTTGGGAGACAACATTGTATCACATGAACACAAGTTATCATTATTTAAAGGCGCCACATTTTTCAAAGTTTAAATCACTTAATCTAGGTGTGATCACATGCCATGCACAATATTTGTTTTTTACTTCTTTGCAAAAATTTCACAGAACAGAGGAAACATAGGGATCCAATTACAAGCTTTAAATTGTAGGGATTAGATTGAAAACTGCATGAGACTTGGAGAGACTGCAATACTCAACTGCAAAATTACTTTTTTTCCCCTGCATTCTTACTTCTTTTAATTCCATTTCATTCTATGTACTAAAGGGATCAAAAGAAAAGTTTTAGCAAAAACAACATTTGTGCAAGGAGAAGCTATTATAGGATACCTGGAGGGGGCATGATGGGGGTAGAAAAAGGACAGGGATCTCTTCGATCATCCAAATTACCGAGGGATGTTGAGAAATCAGGAGCTGTTTTAAATTCAGACATCTGCATAAAAAAAAACCAACAAAGAAACAGACAAAATGATGAAACATGTTAATACTAGGGAACAATGATTTCAAACAAAGACATCAAAAAAGTGCACAGAAGCAAGAAATCATAATCATATCAGCTCCTTCCTTACCCAACTGGGTCCACTCCCTGAGGGGCCATCCCATCCTATGTGAGCCACATGCTTAACTTCTGTGGGGTACCCAATTTCAATTTCGCGCTCCTTCACAACTACAACATAAAGAACAATATTTCACACCTTCAAGATTGAAACAGAAAGATTTTTTCTTTTTTCTTTTTGGAATTTGAAATCCTCTCTTTCATTAAAGAAAATTTGGTTGTGCTGATTTCAGAAACAGAAAAACATAATGTATGTATGGTACATCATTCAGATGGGGACGAGTTTCAGACATCTTTCTCATTTTTTAGGAGCACAATCTCAAGTTTTCTTAAGAAATTCAAAAAACAATCCAAGACTTGAAGTTTCGGGAGATTACCAAAGATTTGGGTAATGTATTTGAGACTTTTATAGATCCCTTTGATCTTGGTTGACATGGTGGAAATGGCAAACTCTGAAATGGGAAGAAGCAGAAGAAACCAAAAGTGTCTCAACAGATAATGCTTTTTCCTGCAAGGAAAAGGGACACATTTTCAGCTCAGAATTTCATTGTATGAGATTCAGGAACATCTAATCCCTATGGAATTATGCGCATTAATGTATACATTGTAGTTTCAAACAACAATATTCTGAGAACGTAGGTAAGAGATTTTGGGGCAAAAACAAACCAATACCTGAAGAGGACAATAACAATGTTGCGAACAAAAACTCAAAGAGCAAGGGACTTCGCCAGAGACCATTGTTTCTGGGCTCCATGCGTCATCGTTCTGAAACAAACTTGTAAGGGAAATGCTGAGACATGCAAAGCCTGCGTCTTATGCTGAAACTCGTGGCAGAAAAATCCAACGGAAGCAAGGAAGGGGAGGGCGAATGTATCAAAATAGAGAAAGAACGAAGGCAGGAACAGGTGGGTTTTATGAAAAGATGAGATTTTTATTAATGGGGAAGGAAGGAAAGAAGAGAGGGTTTGAAGGATGAGAGAAGCAGAAGGTGGGTATCCATGAAACTTAAAACAGGAAGCAGAGACAGAGAGAATCGGAAGGGATGAGTAAATATTAACGGCTTGGAAGAAGAGAGTTGGTTTTACGAAGAGGTGCCTCTAGCGTCATGTTCGGTTGTTGAGTCGAGTAATAGTGCGGGTGTCAGGCTCGTTAGGCTGTTTCTCTCAAGATTCTAAAAAGTATTATTAAAAGAATTAATTTTTTTTGAAAGTGATTATACGTAATCTGAAATAAGTACGTAAGAGAAGTTTTGTTTTGACTTACGTGAAAATGATTTTGGAAATAGTTGATAAACAAACTCTTATCTTCAACAAAACCTTCAAGAGAAAATTCATTTTTTTTAAAAAAAATGTATTATAACCTCATAAATGTTATAAATATCTTTCTGTTTGGATGTCCATATCTGATTTGTTACTCCTGATTATTTATCTTTTATTATAATATATCCTAACAGTGTACATCCATGCCTATAAATATAAGGCATATTCTGAAGATAAGTGATAAGAGTTATTTTTCTTCCTCATTTTGCTCTATACTTTTCTCTCTTCATTCGTTCCCTTTCTCTCAAATTCATAACACGTTATCAGCACGAAGGTCTCTTGGATTCTTCTTTAGGTACGTTTTCTTATTCAAAGTTATTTTAATTCACCCAAAATCTGAAGAAACCTTCAGATAATCTGTTTGTATGTATATATTTATATTGCACATCTAAATGCCAAACATATGAATATGGTTTTTGCGTTCTTGAATCTACTTGTGCATAAAATTGTGTATATGTATATATCAATATATTACAAATCTTTGCTCGTCTACGCATATGCTTAAACTGATGCTTGAATAAGTTTCTTTGCAAA
>QFDD01009327.1:0-11340 GCA_006871305.1 Vachellia collinsii
CCTTGGACATGTCGCTAAGGAAGGTGGAGGATCATCTTCATCTTGCGTTCGAAAGAAGATGGTCTCATTATGACTCTTAGAACATCCTGTATACTTCAAGAATTGCTTTGAAAGGCTGTAATTGAGGGAACTATTACACTTGTACATGGTTATGTTTCCGAAGATATAGAGGGAACCTAAGGGTGAGGAAGGAGGAAGAGTAATATTCCAGCACAAGGCATCACAGCTTTCATTTGCCAAATGCTTCTCTAAATCTTTGTCTCTAATGAAAACTCTATAATTGAAAGGGCCCACTCTCGTCACTTGAAACCTCTTTTGTCCAAAGCAGACAGTTTTTTCAGCGTTGTGGTGTTCAGTACAGCCATGAATCGGCAACATTCCACAGTTATTGCGTTGTGGGGTGGTTAAAGGGAAGCGGAGGTTGCCCAGATTCCCACAGTCAAAGGAGGATGGGCACTCTTCAGAAGAAGCAGAACATAGAGCAAGCAGCACATGGTCAGCCATTGCCAACAAGAACAAGACGAAGAAGACGAACAAATAATAAGCAGGTACAACCATTCTTCTCAAGCACCCAACAAGTTTAGTAGTCTATAAGATGATATATGATTTGTTTCAAGCAATAATAACTAGCTTCAAGGTTTGGTCGAAGCTCTGTTGCACGGCAGTTGACTTGGAAAGACCAAGACCAACAACCTGAATTGTATAGGTGTCCTTAACTTACTGTGCTTCACACATTCTCCTATTAATGCTTAATGTTTGGTCCTTAAGTAATTGTGCCCCTAAGCTGCCAATATCATCGTTGGCAAGGTTTTAATCTCCACATTTTATTTATATTTATTTTTTATTTATTAAATTTTAGCTATATCAGATTCTTTAACATCTTTTTTTTCCTTCCCAACCCTTCGGACGCTCTCCTTGCAGATGCAAACATTGTTGATAAAAAATAAAAAAAAAAAACCATCATCTTCTTCCTTGAAATGACAACAAAGATATATTATCAATATCTCAATAGATTTGATGTCCACCACCCAATGTGCCGTACTGCCGTGGGTAATGGTCGGCAACACCTCTCGCTTTGAATTGAATCACCCCGCCATATATTAAAGACCATCATCTTCTTCCTTGAACCTAGGCACAACGGACCATTAATCGACACCCACTATGAAGGGGATGTTCCCTTCTGAAATTAGGACCATAGCCTTCTTCCTCCCCTTCGATTTTTTTTCTCCTTCATTACTGCAGATCCAAAATCAACACCAGATCTGCCAAGAAAGGTTGATAAAAAGAAAATTTAGATTAAAGATTAAAGAGAAGATAATATTTATTGAGAAGAACCATAGAAATCGTATTAATTTAAAAAGATCAAACTATAAAATATAAATTTAAAAATACTATATTATCTCTCCCCAACCTCACATTTCCTCCTACTTTACCTCCTCATTCTATTTTTAAAAAAAAATATGAATCTTTTAGACATCACAAAACTAAATAAAATTTTTCTCAATTTCTAAAACTTACATATATATAAACACACACTTCAAAATAAAATTATATAATTTTAGTAAAAATAGAGATCCTATATAATTTATTATATATGCTGAAGAAAGTTACAATATATCTAGAAAACAAAGATAAAATAATTTTAAATAAATAAAAACAAGTTTGTGTGTGAGAAAATATATACAATATTGATTTTTTGACACTTTATTTAAATTTAATTGTATTAATTAGATGTTAAAAAGTATTAAAGAGTGATTTTCTGAATTAATTGATAAATTGAGATTTTTTTTATCATTTCTTAAAAATTCATTAAGTATTTATCATTTTAATTACTTGATACTGCATTATATTTGGGTTTAAATTGTAGGATATTTTTTATCAAAAGACTGTGGAATTAAAGGTTTTAAAGGATCAAAATAATAGCAAAACATTGCATGCTGGAGTTGTGGAAAAAAATCTGCAAATGAACAGTGACGGGGGAAAAGAATTTGCTAACGGAAATACAAATCTGGTTGGAAGAGAAAATACAGCTGTCATCTCTTTTCCAGTTTACTTTTCAACTTCTAGATTTCTCTCCACTCTTCCGTCATCTGAACCTCACTCTCTTCCGCGACTCACCTTCTCCGTCATTTCACTCCTTCTCCCCATCTCTCTCCTTCTTCTCCTTCCAGTTCCACCTCACTCTCACCTTCTCATTTTCTACTTCGCCCTCTCCATCACTCGCATTTCTAACTTCGCCTTCACTATTCACTCCGCCATGGCTGTCCGGAAATGCATTGCTGTTGCGGTTAGCTCCCAAATGTCGGGCTAGATTCACTGTCTTCCTAGGAGTTAAGACAAAGCCTGAGCCTCAATCTTGACAGGGAGTCCTTTGTATTTCATGAATATTTCATGAATTCATTTTTGGATTCGACCTGTAACCTGGAGATAAGATTTTATAATCTGATTCCATTATTTTTCTCCTCCATTGTTTTACATAACTTAACTGGATTGTTTTTGTCTAAAGACCATGGTAGCTTTATTTTAATCTTAACATGATATTCTGCTATATTGAATGTTCTAAATAATTTATTAAGCAATGTCAGTTGATATTGTTTTTGAAAGTGGCTGAACATTTAAATTTTTATCTAGTTTCTAGATAATATGAAAAAATAATTTGTTTTCTAATACAAAGAATTCATAAATTTAGGAAAGTAATAAAGGCGGAATTTTAACTTTTAGGAAGTATATATTGATATTAATTCACTCATTGTTAGTTCTCACAGTTATTCTTTAATTCAGTAATAAATAAAAATTGTAATAAATAAATATATAGGATGTTATTAATCATTCAAGAGCTGATTGATAATTAAAAGCATTTAAGAAATGGAAATCTAAAGAGCATAGCTATCAAGAGAGAAACCTAGGATCTGCACTATTATGCTATATAATTCTATCAATCTAGTAAATTGATTTGCTCCTAACAACAGAGTTAATCAAATGGCATCATCACCCTGTTTGGCTTGTTTCTTTGGTTTTACACTGCACTAATGCCATAGCTTGTTTGTTGATGTAATTTTTGTTTCCTTTTCTACTGGCATTGATTGGATAGTTACTGTGATACATTCTTTTAATTTCTGCTTCATAGGTTCTAATGTGATATCTTGAGTTCATTTTCTATTTTTATTAGTTTAGCTTTGTTAGCGGGTTATACTTTGTAAAAATAAAATAAAATAAACGGAAAAAAAAAAGTTGCTGCAATTTTTGTGTTATTCTGCACCTTTATATTGGTTATTGGAGTCCAATTTGGTGCCCCTTTTTAGTCATATGCCCAGAAATAGTATGCTAATCCCTTACAATCCTGATCTTAATAAGACAATAAAGACATTCAAGAAATCTAAAGGGAACAAAAAGGGCTAGTAGTCAAATAGAATACACACTATCTACTGCATTTAGAGGTGAGATAGGTGAATCTTCAAATATTTTTGCTGCTGAATCTGATTTTATTTTGGGTGAGTTTGTAGATCGACATTTCATCATGGATACAATAATTGAGAATAACAACAAAAATGAATCACTAAATAGGAATAACAACAATAATGAATATGACACTAGGAGCATGAAAGATATAATTATAAACAATACTGCTGTCCACTATGCTCCTAGGGAATTTTCCGCTAATGATGTTAATTTTAAAATTAAAGGATCATTGATCAATGCTTTACCAAAGTTTTATGGTCTTGTAGGAAATTATACTTATCAACATTTGGACATTTTATAGTCTATTTATGCCGCCATGAAACCATCTAGAGCTACATTGGAAGATGTATTGAAAAACATTTTTCATTTTTCTCTCGAAGGAAGAGCTAAAAAATAGTTGCATAACTTACCATAGCATTATGCAGGGAACAGTTGCAACAAGCTTTTCTGAATAAATACTTCCCAACCTTTAGAATCCGTAAGTTGATGGAAAGCAATTTATGGAATGTCACAACATGACCAAGAATCCCTCTATGATTATTGAATACATTACAACTTACTCATCAACTGATGCCCCAACCATCAATGCAATCGTACAAGCCTTGTGCAATATTTTTATGAAGATTTATTGCCTTCTTAAAATATTAACATTTGTGCAGCTGCTAATGCGTCCATCGGTGCGTTGAAACCAAATATAAGATGGGAGCTACTTGAGACGATGGCCAACAACAATCAACAATTCCATACAAAGGAATCTCAAAGAATTAGTGAAGTTTCTGTCACTTCCTCGCCTGATCTGCTTGCCTAGTTGCTATTCAAAATAGATATGAGGCTTTACATATTGGAAAATGACAAAAATTCTAAGGCATGTCATTCTATCAATACATCTCAAGCATTGGTGAGATCAACCTGTGATTTTTGTTCATCTTTCATGCACATTAGTAAATCATGTCATTCAAGAGCTAATTAATAATTAAAGGCATTTAAGAAATCAAAATCTAAGGAACATAACCATCAAGAAATCAATTTAGGGCTTACACTATTATGCTACACAATTTTAACAATATAATAAATTGATTTACTCCTAACGACAGAGTTAATCAATATTTTTCTTTTTATTTTAGAAGGAACTTATTTTTTTCTCATGGAATGTTAATAAAATTTAAAATTTTCAGATAATTTACTATATTTTTATGTAAAAGTAGTAGTCTAAATTCTGAATTTCTTCCCTTAAAAAAATACTTGGATATTATCAAAAAAAAATAACATAAACAATTGATAGTAAAATCTCATTTGATTTTTGAAATATTAAAACGTTCTATTTACGTTATCATTATTGCAATATTAAATTTTTTTTATTTGAACTTGCGTACGTAGCTAATTTTGATAAAATATAAAATAAGTTTAATTGTATTCGATAGAGATAAAGACAGTTTAATTGATATCAATAGTCATAATATAAATAAAATAAAAAATTTTAATGATATAAATAGATAAATATCCATATTAAAAATTAGATCATATGAATATGGATCTGAGAGAAAAATAATAGGTTAAAAAATATATGATTGACCGTTTTAGCTTTAACTTTAATTTTTTGTTGTAAAAAATTACGGCTATGGGAGAGAATGAAGGAGAGTCAATCATGGGCAATTTAATACTTTTAAATTTATATTTTAAATTTTAGTCATTTTAAATAATTATAACTTTTAGATCCTTTTCAATAAATTATTTTTTCTATAGGTCCTTCACTTTAATTTTCCCTTAATAAAATAAGGAAATAAAGCAACTGTTCAAATTACATTTTATCATATGATCAAGATATTATGCATCTGAAGAGTAAGTTGAGTTAGCAAAATGTTGAGCACTATAACCAAGTCCTTGGAAGACTTTTGTATGTAGATAACCAAAAACATGATACCAATGGGGTTGAATCCAATAAAAGGTTTAATTCCTCATGAATTAATATTTAAATTTTCACTCGAAAAAATGCTCATATTCAGTGACCCATAGTACCTCGATTAGGATAGTATCATATAGTAAGATACCTGTGCCCAGTTAAAAAAAAACCATAATTATGATACTTAACTTTTGCAACGTCTTCACATTCAATACTCCCTCTAACTCCTTTCAAAAATGCAAATAACTAATTCTCAAGAGTTAAAAATATGTAGTCTAGGTTAGCTTGATTAATAAATGTTTGAAATATAAATTTCTTTTCAGATATACTCTCATTTAATAAGTGGTTGGTGACTTTTACTAGTTATTAATCTTATAAATCAATATTCCTTTCCATTCATATTATTATAAGACATTTTAAACCATCTCAATAAAATTAAGTGTGGTGAAATCATAAAATTTGTTTGAAAATAAAGTAGAATTTTTAAATTTACCACTATGTAAAACAACAAATACTATTTTGAGAAACAAAAATAGAAAACTACCTCAAAACTTTAAATAGGGTAATACTAATAAAAATGTAATTAATATCCCCATTTTGATTTATAACATAGATGCTTCATTCTTTTCTTTTCTTTTTTAAGAAAGTGCCTTAAAACAGGTATTAATTTTTTTATAAATACTATACACAAAAGATTATTTGTCAATCAAAGAGTTGGGTTTAACAGAAGAAGCTATTCCCTCTCAACAGGAGAAACTAATGTTTGAATCCCCATAAAAAAAAAGATGTCAACATTTAATGTTTCAAACATGATTGTTTCTAATATAAATATACATATGTTTTAGAAGGAAAAAAAACCGTTACTTGTCATAAATAGAATCAACATCACTAGAAAATAATTCTCTTACGAAAAGCAGTGGGAGTATGAAATATCCAACATTCATGCAACCTCCGACGTGTTAACTTGAGAGGCAACAAGCAAGACAAAAGTAAAGAAGATAGCAGCATAAAATGGAGTCATAGCTTAAACGCTGCATTTAGGAGTAGATTCACTACCCCATTTTACAGTCACACTATTTGGTGAAGATGATGACTTGAACAACTTTGCCTCATCATACCTTATTGTACTCCTCACCTTTGCCTTATCTTCCTCTGCATGTCCAACTTCTTCTTCTTTGCCACTCTCAATCTCTCTCAGAACCTCTAAAACCTCATCAATGGAAGGTCTCATTTCCTTATCTATCTGCAGACACTAAAACGCCAATTCCCCTAAAGCAAGAACCTTTTTCTTCACCTCACTATCCTTCTCTATCCCCAAACGTGGATCCACAAGCTCCTCAAACTCATTCCTTCGAATCTTCCTCACTGCAAGACCCCCTAAAGTTATCTCATCTTTATTCCTTCCCATATCAACAGCCGGCATCGAAGATATCAGTTCCATGAGCACAACCCCAAAACTATACACATCACTTTTGTTTGTCAGCCTAAAGCAAAAGTAGTATTCTGGATCAAGATAGCCCGGCGTCCCTTGTGGTGCTGTAGAAACATGGGACACATCATCCGGGAACAACCTAGAAAGACCAAAATCAGCTACCTTAACACAGAAGTTGTTGTTGAGGAGAATGTTGTTGGTTTTGACGTCACGGTGGATAATGCCAGAGGCATGAAGGTAAGAGAGGACAGTGGCGGTTTCTATGGCGATTTTGATTCGAAGAGGCCATGTGAGCAATGAAGGATTTGCGGAGTTGTCACGGAGGTGACTGGCAAGAGTGCCATTTGGGATGTATTCATAGATAAGGAGGAGCTCACGGCTCTGCCGCGAAGTGCAGCCGTAGAGGGACACAAGGTTTTTGTGTCGCAAGCGAGTGAGGATCTCTATTTCTGTCATGAACTGTTCTACTCTCTTGTAATTGTGGTTGAATAGATGCTTCACTGCAACTTCACGCCCATCTTGAAGCTTCCCTGTAAACAAAAGGAAATGACATTTAATAGTTGAGAACTTTGGCATGAAAACACAAGATTGAAGCAAGTGATCTGAGAAGGAGACCGTAGTAAACAGATCCGAAGCCGCCGTCTCCGAGTTTGTTGGAGGGGTTGAAGTTGCTGGTTGCTTCTTGAAGCTCTTTGTAAGAGAAGATTGGGACTCCAAAGAAGAGTCTGCTACAATCTGGATCTAGGTCATTATGTGGGTACTGGTTTGCTGATCTGAGTCTAACATGAGACAAAGCACTCTGTTTCTGTTTGTAAACTCCGAAGTAGAGCACCAACGCTATTATCATTATTCCTAATCCAACTCCAAAACCTGACCAATCATCAACTCCTTAAAAACTCTTTCTTTTTGAAGTTTCACTCAAAGGTTATCTTTTTTCATTTCTTGGGAACCTCATAATGTGAATTCAATTACATCTTAATAACAATTTATACAATTACGCACCATCCTAAATAATGAGTCTCACACACAGAGGGAGGTAAAATTACGTACCTATTGTCAATCCCAGCTTTCAACCCTGTGTTTTATTTCGATCTTCTGTCTCAGTTCCATAAGAGTTAATTAGATTAGATCCACAAAAAGTAGAGGAGGAAAAAGGCAAGCAGAGAAAGAGCTAAGAAACTATCATGTGCTATGTCATGATTCATAATAGTAGTTTTATATTTCTTACAAGGAAATAACTACTAAATCTCATGATTCAAAATGTTGGTTCAAAATAATCAATGCATAATATATGCATTCTTTTTAAATTATACCCTTATTTATTGAGAGAGTATATTCAAGATAATGTGGAAATTTATTATAAAGAGATAATAAGTGACATATATTTAATGGGGGTACAAACAAAATGAATAGTTTAAAATTTCAAACAAAAAGGATTTATTTCCTTTTATCAAGAATCACCCTACGAGAGGGATTGTTACTCATAGAAAGTATTACCTTCAAGTTTGGAACAATATAATCCTCCGGTGCGGTTGAGCCGGCAAAAGCCTTGTTCCAAAAAACATTTATCACAGTTCGCGGGAAGTTGGATGCTAATGAGGAATTCAGAAGCTATGAACGTGAATGGATTAGCAGAGAAAGCCAGCATATTCACCGGAACCTGAACCCTTGGACATGCTGCTAACGAGGCTGGAGAACTATCTTGATCTTGGGATCGGAAGAAGATGGTCTCGTTATGATTACTCTTAGAACATCCTGTGTAGTTCAAGAATTGCTTTGAAAGATTGTAATTGAGGGAACCATTACACTTGTACATGGTTATGCTGCTGAGGATATGGAAGGAACCTAAGGGTGAGGAAGGAGGAAGAGTAATATTGCGGCACAAGGCATCACAGCTTCCATTTGCCAAACGCTTCTCTAAATCTGCGTCTCTTACGACAAATCCATAAGGGAAAAGGCTTAATCTCGTCACTTGAAACCTCCTTCGGCCAAAGTAGACAGTTTTTTCGGCGTTGGGGTGTTCAGTACTACAGCCATTAATCGGTAAAATTCCACAGTCTTTGCGTTGTGAAGTGGTTAAAGGGAACGAGAGGTTGCCCAGATACCCACAGTCAGAGAAGGGTGGGCAATCTTCAGAAGAAGCGGAACACAGAGGAATCACAGAGAAGAGGAAGAAGGAGAAGAAGAAGAAGAAGAAGAAGAAATAAACAGAGAGGACCATTCTTCTGGAATCCATCACTGGTAGAGAAAAAGTTTAGCGTATGAGAGAGACTACGATTTGCTTCAAGGTTTTATCCAGCTGGGGAATTTGATTAAGCGTTGGGATTGGTTGTAGAACATAGAACACACAAGTCAAGTCTAGGCTCTGTGACAACACGGCAGTTGACTCTGGTGAAAGACCAAGAACAAGAATGACACGACGCATCTCCTCCTCTCAAACATAATGTGATTCACACACTCTCTTATCTATACTCATATTTGTTCCTTAGCAAGTAATTATGCTCTCAGATGAAATATCGTCAGTTAAATGCTCCTTCCGTTCTCTTTACGGGTTGATGAGAGAAATTTGTTGTCTTTTTTGTTTACGAGTCACATTGTTAAATTGTTTATACAAATATATAAATCTTTATTATCCGGACTTTGATCTCATGGAATTCAGTGTATATTCAATTTGGGTGAAAGTGAAACTGAAACTTTGTTAAATTTTAAAACACAGTAAATAAGATTTAAAGTTTTTATGTGTTCCAATAAAAAAAAATGTTAGAAGTTTCTTATAAATATAATCAATACAATTACCTTATTGAAAAGCACCAAACATATATTTCTTTTGATTCTCATGTATCTTTAGAAGCAATTTTTAAGCCTAAATATAAGTCATCGCCAACTCACTCTTTAATTGTTACTTCTTCTAGTTATTTTTATAAACAACAACTACCACATTAAGTAGAATAAATTGTTTGTTAAAATTAGTTAAAAATAATAAATACGTTAGAAATGTAATTTTTTTAAGTATACCTATATTTATAAAATGATGGGTGGGAGAGGGAATGATTAAAAAAAAAAGATGACAGAAAATAGGTGGAGAAAAGACATGAGGGTGAAATTAATTGGAGATGAAAAAAAAGAGTGCATTGAATTCTTAAACAAGTACAGGATGAAAATAAACAAAAATTAAAGGGAGCATTCTTTTTCATTTTCCCCTGAGGAATTCTGTCTTTTCTGTCTACGTTAGTTTAAGATAAATTTAATGATTTCATAGTCAGCGTGTAAGAATTAATTAATAGTGCCCTACAAAAGCACAAAAGGGAGGAACTAGCTGTTACGGCCGTACAACTGTAAAACTAATATGAGTTTAAGGTCTTGAAAAGAGAGAGAGTGTGTGTGTGTGTTTTAAGGGATTGTCAATGTGAAAAAACGTACGTATTAATAATGGTTTAAAATCCAGTTACGAAACTAAAAGTTTAGAGAAAATAATATTGTTCTAAAAGTTTTTTTATGAGCAATATTATTCCATCGTAGCAATTTCATCCTAACCATTATTTAGATTAAATTTAGGGAAAATAATAATAAGATCTTGTGTAAGGAATTTTATGATTAAACAGTCTCAAAAAATTGGATAATTATTTTCAAATCCTATAGAGTTGTTAAGGTACTAAAATGGGGTTGTAACTAACAACTCTCTCAATGCCTAAAGTTATTAATGGGACTTGACAATAAATATTTGATTTCGTAGGATTGTTTAATCATAAAATCCCTTACATGAAACCTTATCGTAATTCTCCCTTAAATTTAACCTTTGATTGACCAAATATAATGAATCAACATACTCACATGATGTCGACCTAATTTTTGTTAAGGAGCAAATTTACTCCAGAAAATTTCCCTCAAGTAATGTTATTTTTAAAGTTTTCATTTATGAGTAATATGAGTGTATCCACTTTAGAACAAATTATTAGAATATTTGAAAAATTAAGCTCGTGTGTTATGTATGGGACCTAATTGCAGAAGCTGCATCATTTTTCAAATAAATATGAAAGCGAAAATGAATAGCTAACTCCATTTAAGATATAGTAATAACACAATAATATAGAAATTACACAAAATAATAATAAAAATAAAAAAAAAATTTGAATAGTAGTTATGGGCTTATCGCTTTATACAAAATAATAATAACTCCAGTTAAATGCTCCTTCCATTTACAGGTAGATAGAGAGAGAAACTTTTCTTCTTTTTTATTTATGAGTCATATTAATGTTAAATTGTTTATATAAATGTATAAATTTATCTTTTATTTATTATTATCCTAACTTTGTTATCATGGGATTCAGTGTATATTCAATTTGAGTGAACCTGAAAATTTGT
The DNA here is from genome assembly GCA_006871305.1 of Vachellia collinsii. Classification (NCBI taxonomy): domain Eukaryota; kingdom Viridiplantae; phylum Streptophyta; class Magnoliopsida; order Fabales; family Fabaceae; genus Vachellia; species Vachellia collinsii. Next base: position 11,154 of record QFDD01009327.1, read on the forward strand.
TAAATTTTAAAGCAAAGTAAATGAGGTACAAAGTTTTTATGTGTTCCAGTAAAAAATGTTGGAAGTTACTTATAAATAGGATCAATGAAATTACCTTGTTGAAAAGCAACAAACATATATTTCCTTTGGTCTTCCGCCATATTTGGAAGCAATTTTTAAGCACAAGTATAAGTCTTCACCAAGTGAC
>QFDD01009328.1:0-11107 GCA_006871305.1 Vachellia collinsii
GTCTCTTGCTTTAAGGGAGAATTACACTTTCTTCCCCATAAATCCAATCACTATTCATTTAATCCTTATTCTCTTTAAATTTATAATTCAATCCTTAATTTTTATTATTTAATTTTAATGTATAAATTTTATGATATTTTATTTCTAGAATTATATGAATATTAAAATTGGAAAAAATGTTTGCTTAATAAAATTTATCAAATGAAATATAGGATATTTGATAAATTTATGAACTTTTTATAAACTAAAATTGATTATTTTAATACTCAATGATGAATGATCAAATTATAAGGGTCAAATTCAAACAAATAAATTATGTAAACCTAATTTTAAATTGAGATAAACTTTAAGATCTAGAAAGTAGCTTTTTTATCCAATCTAATGTTTATTATTTTCATCATTTTAAATCAATCTCTATCTTTCATGGAAAAAATCATTCTCTATCTAATCATTATAATTATTTATTAAAATAATCTATATCTTAAGTTTAATGTTATTATATTATTAATATCTTTTAGATTATTAACATAAATCACTCTAACATGTGACGGACACTTAGAGACTACACATCAAAGAGTCATTTAATTAAAAAAAAACATCATATTAAGACCATTTTCTTTTTCTGAATAATAAAATACAAGAAAATAATTCTTACATAAATTAGTTGGCGAACTCCGGTCGTCTTGGACAGGAGCATAGTTCGACTTTTCTTAGTTAACCTCTGTGTGATGGTTTAGTTTTTTCCATGGGATTTTAATAATTAAATCCTTTTTTTGTGGTTTCTTCTTTGTGTTTCTTATAATTTTATCACCAACAAACACAATATCACAAGAGGCACAAAGTTTATACTAATTAAATTTTTTAAAGAGATTAAAGAAATCGAATAAATTGATATATTTATTATTTTTATCAAATTAATTTATTTATAAATTGATATATAATTTAATGACTTTTACAAATATTTCAAAATATATATTTATATATAATTTAAAGTAATTTATTAAATCTATTAATTTTTTAACAAAATTACGAGGAGGCAACGTAGTATTGAACTTTGGCTCAAGTTATTAAAATTAGAGCTAAATTAAAAGCTGAATGAAAGTCGTGGGTTAAAAATAAAATTTTCCCTTCTTCTTGGTTTCTTTTAGTGAATCCCTTCTTCATTTTCTTGCACTCTTTATATTGTCATTTTTCTCAGCTCAGTTCGGTATCACCTTTGCAATGTCGCCTGGTGTCAGAGACCTACAGTTAACTACTCGCGCCGGTGGCCTTAAAACCTCCTCCGCAGTTGATTCCGGTGACCTCGAGGATGTCCGGCTCTTGGACTCCTATGACCGAACGGATTGTTCATATGGATCTGAAGATGGAATCAAACGGATACAGGTCAGAGTCTCTGGCATGACCTGTGCTGCCTGCTCCAATTCCGTGGAAGCGGCTCTCAAGGCCATTGATGGCGTCCTCAGTGCCTCTGTGGCTCTGCTTCAGAATAAGGCTGACGTCGTTTTCAACTCAACTCTGGTCAAGGTTACTATACTGGATTTCATTGTCCGGCATTAATTATCGATCAACTGTTTGATTTGAAATGTCAATCGCAGACTAGATTTCGCGCTCAGATTTCGGTTGTTTCGTCATTGAATGTTACCTGCTCATAATCTGAGTGATTCTTGCTTTCCCAGTGTTTCCATACTTATCGTCGATCCCCTACCTCGTGATCGCCTTTTCCTACGTTAATCAAGGACATACATTTTCATTTATCATGAACATGTTCTTATTATACCTGGCTTGTTTGTGTCAGATATTTGAATAGAGAAGTTTTTATGCATGACTATGCTTTCTACTTCACATTTTTGTTTTCAAGTTCCGACCTCAACATTTGTCTACTTCACGTGGTCAGTGATTATATCTTAGGAATACGTGTTGGTTTCAAGGGATCACATTCTCAGCTTTATTATTTGCAAGATGTATAACACTTTCAACTAGTATTCATAGTGCTCGACCCCGAATAATTAGTTTCTAACTATGATTGCAGTCAATAATTTGTGCATTTCGTAAGTTAATTTTGTGCGTATTCTTTCCTTTATATATGAACATTATAGCATATGATTGATTCTGGACCTAAGGACATGTTAATTTTCCGTAAACTTTTCGTTGGCCAGGATGATCCATGGTTGATCCTCTCTTTCTCTCTTATACTACCTCAAATCACAAGCTTTTAAACTGATGCACATCTCCTCTTTTGGTACCGTATATTACAGCTTTGGTAGTGGTAAAACATAATATCACGATCAAAAGCCACTCAGGCTGGTCTCTTTCACCATTTCGGAAAATTGGAAAATGATCATGTTTCTTGAATGTTAGAAATATGGACAACTGCATAAATGGGCTGAAAAGGAATTCGAATTCTAACTGAATGCAAATGGAAAATTTGGAGGGAGGACGAGAGAAGAAGGGTTAGAGTTACTAGAGATTTTTTGGGCTCACCCACTCTCTTCTCCTCTCCCTTCCTCTTTCCAAATTTACCTGGTGTGTTGCTTGGTAAATGTAGAGAACGTTAGGTGAAAAGCCAGTCATTGGATCCTGTGTAGAGTTTTAAGCTCTCTTTAGTACTCATTTTTATGAAGGGGTAATAGAAGCTTATATCAAGTATGTATTGAAATATATATTGAACTTTGTGTGAAACCAGGATGAAGACATTAAAAATGCAATTGAAGATGCAGGATTTGAAGCAGAGATATTACCTGAGACCAGTACAGTTGGACCAAAGCTGCAACAAAGCCTGGTTGGACATTTCACAATTGGTGGTATGACATGTGCAGCCTGTGTAAATTCTGTTGAGGGTATTTTGAGGAATCTTACTGGGGTCAAAAGGGCTGTTGTAGCTTTGGCAACTTCCTTGGGTGAAGTTGAATATGATCCTTCTATAATTAGTAAAGATGATATAATCAATTCAATTGAAGATGCTGGTTTTGAAGCTTCATTTGTACAGAGTAGTGAGCAAGACAAAATAATTTTAAGGATTGTTGGTTTGTACAGCCTGCTTGATGCACAAGTTTTAGAAGGCATGCTCAGCGGCATGAAAGGAGTAAAACAGTTTCATTTCGACCAGATATCATGCGAACTGGAAGTTCTTTTTGATCCTGAAGTTCTCAATTCTAGATCATTAGTTGATGGGATTGAAGGAGGAAGCAATGGGAAGTTTAAACTACATGTTAGGAGCCCGTATGCAAGAATGGTCTCTAAGGATGTCGAAGAGATCACAACAATGTTTCGACTTTTTACCTCAAGTCTGGTTCTAAGTGTGAGTACCTTAGTCCTTGACTCTCTTGTACCTTCATGAATCTTCATTGGACACCTTTTGAAATGTTTTTTCTTTGTGCCTTTGTATCAGATTCCCCTCTTTCTCATTGGTGTAGTTTGCCCTCATATACCAATGATATACTCCTTACTACTTTGGAGGTGTGGGCCTTTCCTCATGGATGATTGGTTGAAGTGGGCATTAGCTAGTATTATCCAATTTGGGATCGGAAAGCGTTTCTACATTGCAGCTGGAAGAGCTCTTAAGAATGGATCAACTAATATGGATGTGTTGGTTGCTTTGGGAACTACAGCTTCTTATGTCTATTCTGTCGGTGCTCTTCTTTATGGTGCCCTTACTGGATTTTGGTCTCCAACATATTTTGAAACAAGTGCAATGCTCATAACATTTGTATTGTTGGGAAAGTATTTGGAATGCCTTGCGAAGGGTAAGACATCAGATGCCATCAAAAAGCTAGTAGAACTGGCCCCCGCGACAGCTTTGTTGGTAGTCAAAGATAAAGGTGCATTTAACTTCCCTTTTTATGTGCTTTGTATTTGTGTTCTTAAAGAAATATAGATGGTGAAATGTCTTTAGGGATTTGATTACCTTATGTTTGAGGTGGCCGCTTTTGATTGAAGGCCACATTATTTTTTTTCTTCTGGATTGCTTTGCAACATTATACTAGAACTTGAGATTTAGTTTTGACCAAAAACTAGAACTTGAGAATTTTATTGATTTTCTAGGTGGTAAACTTGTTGAAGAAAGAGAAATAGATTCATTGCTCATTCAGCCTGGTGACACATTAAAGGTTCTTCCTGGTACTAAGATTCCTGCTGATGGTACCGTTACATGGGGCTCAAGTTATGTAAATGAGAGTATGGTAACTGGTGAAGCTGTTCCTGTTTCAAAGGAAGTTGATGCATCTGTCATTGGAGGTACTATAAATTTACATGGTGTCCTTCACATTGAAGCCACCAAAGTAGGTGCTGATACAGTCTTGAGTCAGATAATCAGTTTGGTAGAGACAGCCCAGATGTCCAAAGCTCCTATTCAGAAATTTGCTGATTATGTAAGTATTCTGATTATGGTTTTTTTTTTTATTTTATCGTGCTGCAATGGATGATCCACTTTGTTTCGTTGGTTATGGCGTTAAATAATTTGGCTGTTTTTTTCTGTTTTTCTAAAGTTGCATTTTCTTTTCTCTTAGCTTCTGAAGTGTTTCCAATATTCAGCAAACTGTTATACTTGATTGGTATTGGGAAAATGATGGTTGTCCTATACTTCTGTGTTTCTCTATATCTTTTTTCTTTTTTTTTCGAAGTTTATTTATAGCATGTTTAAGAATAACTTTTGAAAAGTGATTGTATGCAATCCGAAGTAAAAATGTGAGAGTTTTGTCTTGATTTATACGAAAGTGCTTTTGGAAGCACTTTTAAAATGGAGCCAAACATGCTCTTAGTGTATCATACCTCAGCTGACAAAAGATTCTTTAAATAGCAATGAGTGAGCATCTGATTAGTTTTTGAGATGCTTTCTTCTATGAAATTATTTGTAAAATGGAATTTATTGAATCCACTCACTTGAAATTTGGGTTTATTTTCTAGTCAAAGTAGCTAAAGAACTGTTACTTTATATTGTTTTACCTTTATAATATTTACAGGCTGCATTGCCCTTAGCTGTAGTTTTAAATACAACTTGGTTACATTTCTTTTGTCTTGCAGGTAGCTAGCATTTTTGTCCCTACAGTTGTTTCTTTGGCATTATTGACATTATTGGGTTGGTAAGTTCACAATGACTTAGTTTTTGGCACATTGATAAAAGTATTTTTATTGTAATTGCAATGCTTTATCCCTATTTACTTCTTCCAACTTTTCGATCTTCCCATTCATTGCCCATGGATTCCTCTTCTCCTAATTCTTTCCATTTTATCAATGAAGAATCTATAAGAATTCTCAAATCCAGGTCAGCTAATTGTTCTTGGATAGCACATGCTCCAGTAGAAATTTCTCGATTTCGAAATCCATTGAAACCCTTGGATAGTGAAAAAAAGTGGGATGCTGTATTTCCAGGATTGGATTTCATATTTGAATGAACTTGACACTTTTGGTTGACCATTCACAGGTATGTTGCTGGAGCCCTAGGAGCCTACCCTAACGAATGGCTGCGAAAAAATGGAAATCACTTTGTTTTTGCCCTTATGTTTGCAATATCTGTGGTGGTGATTGCATGTCCGTGCGCACTTGGCTTGGCAACACCAACTGCTGTCATGGTAGCAACAGGAGTTGGGGCTAAGAATGGGGTGTTAATTAAAGGAGGAGATGCCTTGGAAAAGGCTCAGATGGTGAAGCACATAATATTTGATAAAACCGGCACTCTAACTCAAGGAAAAGCCACTGTTACAACTGCCAAGGTATTCATACGAATGGAACGGGGAGAGTTTCTTACATTGGTGGCTTCTGCAGAGGTGACTCCGAATTACTTGATCACTTTCACTTGCTTTTGCTCTTTTTGTCTTTTGCTGCATGAGCATATTACTTTCCCAGTTTAGGCATTATGTCCTAAGAATAAAATTAGAAAGATTTATGACTAAGTGTGTGTTTATGGGGGTGTGAATGGTTGCCAGAGAAACATGGTTGGTACCATGTTATCACGCGCTAAATGTTTTGTCAAAAGAAGTTACCATTATATTACTCGTGAGTAAAAACAGAGAAATTAGTAATTTTTTATCTCTCTGAGTCAGGCTAGCAGTGAACACCCACTGGGTAAAGCAATAGTAGAGTATGCACGCCATTTTCATTTCTTTGATGAGTCATCTGCAGCCACCGGTACCAAGGATGCTGCCAAGGAGATAACAGCCGGATGGCTTTATGATGTGTCAGACTTCTCTGCACTTCCAGGAAGGGGTGTCCAGTGCCTTATACATGGGAAGCGTATTGTGGTGAGACCTTCGTGTTGTCAGAAATGTCCATGTTTCTTTCTTAAATGCTGTGAATGTTGCTTCATATGTTCCTAGTTGTTTCTTATCAGATGAAGAATGTTCTGAACAGGTTGGTAACAGGAAGCTAATGGCGGAAAGTGGCATAAATATCCCAACCCAAGTGGAAAGTTTTGTGGTGGAGCTGGAAGAAAGTGCAAAGACAGGAGTACTTGTTGCATATGGTGATGAGTTAATTGGCGTTTTAGGGGTTGCAGACCCACTGAAAAGAGAAGCTTCTGTAGTTATAGAAGGTCTCCGGAAAATTGGTGTCAGGCCGGTTATGGTTACAGGAGATAACTTGAGAACTGCTAGGGCTGTTGCCAAGGAGGTGTGTATATGTTTATTTAATGGTGGGCTGTTAAAGCATTTTCTGATAACTTATCTAATCTTGATTTAAATTCTATGCTCAATAAGTCAATGTGTCTGGATACAGCATCTGAACCAGACTTGCTCAGAAAATACCCAATTCTTTTGTACAAGTTATAGAAGGTTTTATGCACGTAGTTGCATAACTTAAGTTGAATATTTGACAGGAATAATAGGATGCATGAAAAAAGGGTAAGAAAGAAGTATTATTTGGCTTACATTCTTTCCTCTTTTACGAAAGAAATGGTTTGATTTTCAATTTGCAACTTTTAACCGCTATAGTTTGAGCTCTGTTAAAGACAATTTCAACCCGAAAGATTAAATTGTTGAGGAACAATTCATGAATAGCTCTAATATGCACAATATCTCACACCAAAGCCTGTTGGTCTTAAAGTCCGTTTGTTGAAATTTCATTTACTTGCGAACAGAGATCTTGAGTGTCTGTCATCTAGGCTAATGAAACCAATTGAAGTTGACCTGGTGGTATTAGATACTCCCACTAGTCCTTAATATAGAAGCTAGATGAGGGAATCGGATTTGATCTTAAATATAAGTTATTAATTTACTTTGTATTCCATATTCATTATTATCCCCTAAATTAATTTACCTAACTTATACACTAATATATATAATCTAATGTGACACGGGTATTTTAAAGGAGATCAAGTCACATTTGTTATGATTAACTAATTTATCTCATTTCTTTAATTTACCTAAATTGGTTAAGTAACTCTTGTATTAAGGATTGGAATTAGTACTAAATAGTTGAATAAGAGAAAGAAAAATGCTTTGTTTCACAGGTTGGAATTGAAGATGTGAGAGCAGAGGTGATGCCAGCAGGGAAGGCTGAGGTTGTTCGTTCATTCCAAAAAGATGGAAGCATAGTGGCAATGGTAGGTGATGGAATTAACGACTCTCCCGCATTAGCTGCTGCAGACGTCGGCATGGCCATTGGGGCTGGCACGGACATTGCAATAGAAGCTGCAGACTATGTACTGATGAGAAACAATCTGGAAGATGTGATCACAGCCATTGACCTCTCAAGGAAGACATTCTCTCGGATTCGATTGAACTATGTATTCGCAATGGCTTATAATGTTGTTGCTATACCAGTTGCTGCTGGGGTTCTGTACCCTTCATTAGGAATCAAGCTGCCTCCTTGGGTTGCTGGTGCGTGCATGGCTCTCTCATCTGTAAGTGTTGTCTGCTCTTCTTTGCTTCTTAGGAGATATAGAAGACCCAGACTTACTACAATACTTGAAATAGTTGTAGAATAAATTAAAATTAATGACAGTCTTGAATTTGGATTAATTGGTAACACCAGTAACGGTTCATCCCAGAAGAAGAAATTAACGACAAAAGGTTATAGATTCTTGTGTTTGAGTGTGTAAATGTGTTGATTTGGGGATATGTAACACCAATTTTGTGCATTCCCCTCAACTCACTTCTCTCATTTGTAAATTTGCACATTTCTTATTATTACAAAGCTCTCTCTCTCTCTCTCTCTCACACACACACGCACACCCGTAAATGAGTAATGGCTCCTAACTTGTGAAGCACGAATAATGATTTTATGAAACTTAAATATTGTAAGTTACTTAACTAACAATATTCCCGTAACTATGATTATAACCAGGTCAACCAGGAAAGAATTGGCCTTTGCATGAAAAAATAATGTATAGAACCCTTGTTGCGAGAGCCTCTCTATAAAAATTTAAAATAAAATCATAACCCATAAGATCCATACACTTTTGTCATAATTTACACACCCATCATACTCTATACCAAGGGATCAAACTTACAAACCCCACGTTTAAGAAGCATTCAGAGATGCTTGATGTCAGTTGAGTAATATATTCATTAAAAAAACGTACGAAAATCTTCATTGAGAAACATTCATGAAATTTCATGTGAAAAAAATAATGATAATAAACAAAGGTTTCCTTAATTGAACCTAGTCGTATGTAGACTTGAGTTATCATCCCATACAGCTGAGGTCATGGCAAAACAAAGTCAAAGTTCAAAGAAAAGATCAAGTCCCAGACGCAAATGAATAAATAAATAAATGAAGTTGTATATCATATCTCCATTCATTTCATTATCATTCTATTTTTCTTCCTCAGTTCTTCGCCATATGCGATCCTAATTAATTGCCAGTGTTTTATCACTGACCTCATTTGGTCACCTCTTTAAGGTTTCTCACTTATCTGTTTTGAACTGGATAGTTGTAAAAGTTTTAAAATATATAACAGTTGTCATAATTTGAGGTTTTGTTGTCATTTCATATAATTAATATCATTATTTCCTAAGTTGAAGTAGTCATTCACATCTTCAAACCTCCATTAAAACGAAAAACTTCAAAATAGTAGAAGTCACTAAACAAATTAATTAAATCCAAAAAAAAAATGTTGAGAACCACAGAGAAAGAGGGTAAACTAATTTCACGTGATCTGCAAAGTGGAAAGTTTCCTTCTTCCTCTTATAGTTAAGAAGCTCTATTTCTTTGCAATTAAGATAGAATAAAAACAAAACTCCTAGCCCTTATAGAGTTAGCAGCAACTGGGGTCATGTTTGATCGCAGAAATAGTTTTTTGACGGAGAGGGAGGCCTAATTTTATTTGGCATGAATGAAAAGAAAATGAAGGATAATTATGATATTTTGTTTAGCATCAGTAAGAGAGGGGAGAGCTATAAAATAATAAAAAGGCATACTTGCTCTCTTCTTCTTAGGTTAAAAAATTTACATTAAAAGATAAAAAAAAATAGTCCCTTCAGTCCATAATGTAAAATTCACTTTATATTACTTAAACTCATGATTGAACTAAATCTAAATAAAGGAGGACATGAAGAAGGTTTTTCTCACTACATGAGTAAGAAGTTACTAGCCGCCTACCTACTCAATATCTATAAAGAGAGACGGATTTCGCCTACCACTCTACAGAGCTAACCAGAGCAGATGAGCATCTCTTTCAAGAAAGGATTAAACAAGTGATTAAACGTCTGGCGGGGGAATCGACCCATTAGAGGGCATCATCAATGAAAAATTTTCGTTTTTTTTTTAAAAACATAGTCATCAATTGAAAAAATTTCATCCTTTTTAAAAACATATAAGCATAATAACTCTGAAAGTCCTTATAATTTTAGCTTATTTTTAATCAAATTCTTATAGATTTTTTTCATTTCATCAAATATTATAGTTTCACGTAGTTTTAATTATGTTTTGTTTTTATCAAGTTAAGAAAATTTGACATTCTTTAAATAAGTTTATAAGTTCAATCAATGCTACAATAAATATGTTTTGAGTTGAAATCGTGCGATTTGGATATTAAGGTTTATAAGGAGAAAATATATTGAGAGAACTGATAACCCATTTTATGTTATTGGCTCTAAATTAATCCACCTACTGAAAACATATTCAAACTCTAATAGCCAAATCGTATAGGTTCACTTAAAAAGATACATGTGTTTAATTTTTTAAAGAAGATTAAAGAAGTCAAATACATTATTTAAAAATATTTATATTTATCATTTTTCTTTAAATTATTTAATTTATAAAATAATATATAATCTAATAAAAACGTCAATCAATTCTTATATTAAATATCAGAATTAATAATTTACATTACGTATGAAGAAAATGATTGAGAAAAACGTTAGGAGATGATCCAAATCTGAGAAAAATTATAATAATAAAGTCTAGTCACATTTGTTTTCATGTGAATGGTAACGGAATGAAAGTTTCCTTCTTCCTCTTGTATATAATATATTTGTAGGTCTGTTTCTTTGGGGTAACAAAATTTAAATAGAATAACTATGGTAAGGTGTAAGCATCAAAAGTTAATAAGTTCACGATTCAATAAAAGAGATCAAAGTGTTAAATACAGGCAATTAGTCATGTATCATTTACAAAATTCATGTTTAATATTTTCAATTCATTAAAGCTAAATATACATTTTGTTCTTTAAATTTACACTAAATTTCAATTTAGTACTATTAATTTGATTGACAAAAAGTATTGACTTGGAAATTTTAAATGGTGATTTTGTAATTAATGAAATTGATGATATTAACATTATAAATTTAAGGAACTAAACTTAAATTTGATATAGACTAAGAGAACCAAATATATGCTTTAACCCCTTTATTTTATTTTGAATTATTCATATTCTTAAATTTATTTAAATTTATATATTTTTGTCTATTAAATAGATAAGTTATTACTTCGTCACGAAGTATATTATTATATAAAACAAATGTCCTTTTTAGTACTTACACACTAACAGTATTTTTATTTTATTAAAATCACTTTCAGAAAAATAACATCCAAATTAGATTACAGAAAAATCAATTATCAATAATTCCATCTATAAAACTTAGTTTACCAAATCAAATTTGCTTAACTCCATTATCACCAACTCTGATTTAGCAAGGCCAAGGTCTTGATGTGTCCAGAGGCTGGGGATGGA
>QFDD01009329.1:0-10242 GCA_006871305.1 Vachellia collinsii
TTCAACTTCTAAACCCATAACTTCATTCTGGTACAGTATGGTCACAATGTTCTTACTTATCTGTGTGCGATTTTAAACCAAGCTTGGCTGCTTCAGTTTGAGGGGCACTGTATTTCATAACTCTCAGAAGGTGATTGGTTGAGTGCGTGTTCTCATCTAAGTACTTCTCAGCTCCCAAACTTTCCAGAACCATCATCCAACTCTGATACCTGCTCTGAGAAGGCTTGTGCAGTTTTGGTGCAAAAATAATAACAAATAGAATAATCCACAAAAGATTGGGAAAAAAACGGATTTGGTGTATCTACTACCCTATGTCAGCTGCGCCTATCTTGAACCCGTTGATTGCAAATCCAACGGTTGGAATTCTCAAATGGGACCTTACAGTTTGTTTCCAATAATTTGTTCAACACATTGGTTCCACCTTGTGGTAGAATTCCAGCTGCTGGATTTGCAATCAACGGCTTAGAACAGGGGGTGGCAGGGCGGCAGCAGACACCCCAAATCCTGTTTTGATCAATTAACGACTGTTTTTTTTCTTTTTCCGGATTCCGGGTGTCTACTGGCCCCAAGTAATATGCTTCTTAAGAGTTGTCTTTTACATATCGTTTAATAAATATATAATTCGCTTTCTGCCAATAGTAACAAAGAGAGAAGGGACAGGTATGCAAAACATGGCCCAAGATGGCAAAAAACTAAAGATATGACTGATAGAAAATTATATATATATATGATAAATTTGCAATTAAAGGTTTTGTTATCAAATTCTTCATACATTGGATGATACCTGAAACTAATTGGGAATCCTTCAGGCCAAAAGGTATGTTCAAAGCTCTCTAGCTACTTTTCTCAAGGGTATTTGCATCATCAATGCCCATATCCTCATAGAGTGGAACTTGAGGGTATTGCCCACCATAACCATGAAAAGGCTTCTTAGACACATATCGTTGTTTGGTTTGAAGAGGGAGATCAAAGAGCTCTTTGAGCGACCTTATCAAACAAAGCCACAAAGCAACCAAACTCTACAAGTGTTTTGAGGACTTCGGATTGATCACTTCGTCCCACTTGGAGTTTTTGCTTTCCAAGACAAGGCCGTTAAAGTCAATTGACTGGATGCTTAAGAGTGGTTTCTGAGCCCATTTCTTTTCTTTTGGCCTCTGTACTTCGATGATGATGCTGTGTGCTCTGATAGGTTATGAATCTTAGTCGATCATGACTTTTAAATAATGAAGGCTTTTTGTGTAAGGAATGAGAGACGATAAAATATAATTCTGTGAATAATCAAATGTAAAATACTAAAATGTCATATACTGTGTATATGGAAATGTTTAATTGATCAATTGTTTTGGAGGGCCAAAAGGAGGTCATGGATTTAATTGGTACTTAATTATCCTGCTAAATATTTAATGCTTAGCAGGTTGGACAGTTCAATTTTTTTTTAAATAATGATTTCTTATATAAAAAATATTTTTTTGAAAATAATAATTGAGATTATGTTTTTATTTTTTATTATACGTCTACTAGAATAATTTTTTTTAAAAAATATAGAATTTTAAAAAATTAAATCTATATCACCCAAATTAAATCTGAACGGTCTAAATGTAATTAGTAAAGAAAATATTTAGTAGGATAACTAGGTTCGATTCAATTGCATTATTTATAACTTTATGTCATTATGATTGTCCCTCTAATTAATTTTTTTTTAAAAAAGAACTATAGGAATTGCCGATCAAAAGATTTATTCGTTGGACTTGCCAGAATGTACAAACCTTGGCGACGCATTTTCTTTTTTATTGACGCTTATTCGGATATTAATATTTAAAAAGAGTTGAAAAGAATGTTGTAAAAAATATTGATAGTTAGTGTCTTAGTGATCATAAATAAAATTTTACACTTTGTTGAACAATTATTTACCATAAAAAATACTCATACCTAACTAATAATTAATATCTTCGCCTGTGTCATTAAAAGTGACAATATATATATCATGAATCTTATTTTTATTTAAATAATGTTCGTCTTAAAATTTTTTTGTGGCATGTTTTCATTTCAAACATCCATTATGTAACTTATGTTTACAATATTATATTATTATCTCTAGCTTGTAAATATATGAGTTTGTTTGGAAAGTAACAAAACTTTGGTTTAAAAAGTGATTTCACACAATCTAAGGTAAGTATGCGAGAGAGTTTTACCTCGACTTGTGTGAAATTGATTTTCATAATTGATTAACAAACATGCTCTTAATGCTGCGGGTTGGCCTCACCACAGGTGGGGCTAAAAGCCATGCCTTCTAGTAGGCTGGTATTTATCCAATTTGGCCAACTGACTCCAACTAAGCATATTTTTTCTCTTAATTTTTTTAGGCGTAATATTTTTTTCAAGTTAGACTTGAAATATCTTTTTTATTTTTTTAATATCTAAAATGAAATATCATTTTTCACAAATTTAATTTATAAAAGTATATCATAACTTGAACATAAAACATATAATTCAAATTTCAAACAATACAACTTAAACAAATATAATACACTTTATAAGATTGAATTTAAACTACATATAAATGATAAATCAAATTATCAACAATTATATAACATTAATTAGATTTATATTATGATTAGAAGTTATTCATGCAATTTTTTTTTAAAACAGCAAGCTGGTAGGGTCAACCCTTGGGTTGACAGGTAGCCACTGAGGGTCAGGCCAAAAAAATAAACAGCTTTCTGAAGGTCATTTTTTAGCCAATTCAATTCATCACTTTTTTGTCACATGCCCAGCCCATAACCCTTGCAATTTGAACATACTGTACCTTAAGTTATCGGCTATAAAAGAGTAGTTTCTTAAATGAATTTTTTGGATTCCTAGCGAAATTAATGATATTTTATAATTTTAATTATGAAGATAAATAAGTTAAAAATATTATTAAACTGATAAAAGATATATGATTCGTCACCGACACCAGCAGGCTACTGTATAATCTAAAGCAAGAGTGAAATTTCTGGAAATTATTCACTTCAAGTTCATCGTACAGGCTTTATTCATACTTTTTAGTATTTTTTATTTTCATATTAATTTATAATAGATATTGTAATTATAATATTATTTTTAATGATAATAATATAATTTTTATTTCTAATTATTTTATAATAATATATTTTTCATTTTCTTATGGGTGTTAATCGAATAATATAGAAGTTATGGGTTAAAATTGTAAAAAATTTGGCTTTCCTCCAAAATAAAGTAGAAAATACTCCCAATTTGGAGTGGAACTAAAATGGGAATAAAGAAGGGTAAGGGAGAATTTTCCCTTCCCTCCCCTCTAACCAAACATGAAAGGAGAAATGTGTGTTTGTGTGTGTCTCTCTCTCTCTTCTCTCATGAATGCATAGACATAGCCAATATCTGACTTGCTTCATTTCATCTGCATGAGAGGATCCTCTCATGATTATCGCAACAGGATTTTATTATAAAAGAAAGACAAATAAAATATGAAAATGTGTGAGAGACAAATTATGTAAAGTTAGTTTATAAAAAAAATTATGTTTATAATAATAAAATCCATGAAAAGTTTCTTGGAGTATGAATCATGACTGTTCTTCAAAAAAGTTATGAATTACGTGACAAATCTTAATAACTATGTCAGAAAATAGTTTAATTTTCAGATATTTAACAACTATCATATCGTAACTTAGGAGGACGCAAGTGGATGATAGGATTATCACTTTACATATATCCCACGCAGCGCTGTACAACAGAGAGACTGAATTGGATTAGACCAAAACCTAATCTGAAGTCTAATATATTTTCTTAGAAGAAACAGGTTGTTGGCTTATGGTTTGGTCCAGTCGAGTAAAAATACAAGGTTGGGTTGAACTGAACTTGGTCAATCAGGACTAGTGAACTGGTTTAAACAGTTTAAAACCTCAAATTCTCTAATTTTTTTTTTTTGTCATTTTTCTCTATCAAAGGCAACAAATTAAACTTGGTAAACACAATAATAAAAATACTTACAAACATATAAAAATCATTCCCAAACAATAAAACATAACTCATAAGAGTATCAAACAATATAAAAAAAGCAACATATAAATGAAAAAATATTTTAAAAAAATCACATGACCAAACGGATTAGGCCAAATGATCTAATCACTTAGTCCAAAACCTAGTTTAGCCCGATCAATAAATTCGGTTTAGTTCGATTTCATCATATTACTTATTTGAATTGGATTAGAACACCTTGGATTGGACTGGACTAGAGCGGACCACCGGGTTTTTACACATCCCTGATCCCCACACATAGAGAAAAAACATACAAATATACATATGAAAATATATTGAGACTTATATTTAAATAAAGAAAATAAAAATGAGGACGTTTAAATAAAACAGAGGGTTAGTATATGACATAATTAGAACTATAGAAATTGTCGATCAAAAGATTCTTTGGATCGTAAACACTTCACGGCCAGAAATGTGCGAGCCTTGGCCGTCGATTTTTGTTTTATTAACGCTTATCGTTATTCTTCTATAACTCTTGATTGCTGACAGATTGCAGTAATACTGTTTTATTGTTGTTATTTGTAGTATTGACCATTAAGAATTTTAATGTCTAATTAATAATTAATGTTTGCCGGTCATTCATAGTGACTACCATAGCATATTTTCAACATTTATATATTAATATTTTGAACGATAATGATAGTAAAAAAATGAACAATGATTTGTAATTTTATTATGTTAAAAATTATTATTTTTAGGTAAATACTTTTTTTAAAAAATAGATTAACCTCATTTGACTTGATAAATGTACTTTTAAATGATAAGATTTCTTTTGTGAGCATGAGTATATGAAAATAGTCTATACCGGACAGTTTCCCTACTAAGCACCCGATAAATATACTTTTGCTTAATAGGAAAAGCTAATTAAATTTCAATCATCTTGATCTAATTTCAATGGTTCATATTTGATTTTTTTTTAAATGATGGTTTTTAAATAAAAAAATCATTTTTATTTGAAAAATAACAGTTAAGATTTTTTTTTTTAATTTTAGATTCTATACACACTAAAATAATTTTTTTAAAAAATATAAACTTTTAAAACATTAAATCTGAGCTATTTACATCTAAACATTTAAATAGTTTAGATGTGATTATTTCTCTTTGCTAACGGCTTTACCTAGCACTGTGTTCGTCCATGTCTGGAAAAATTTGCTCAATTACAAAGCCCCAGATCATGATCACCTCACTGAACTCATATATTTGTCATTATCATCAAAAAATGGTCGATCTAAAGATTCTTCGGTCTCGAAGTTAGTAAAGGGCTCGAAGTTGACATTTTAATAATTTTTTGAATTATAATCCTCCCATTCATGTCTTTATTTTGATAATAATGACAAAGATGTGAGCTTCGGTGGGGTGATCATGATATCGGAAAAAAAAGAAGCAAATTGTCAGCACAACACCTGTTGGATTGATGGATTATTGCTTCTTTGTCATGTATTCATTTACAATTTGATTATTGCATTAAAATAACATATATTATATCAAAGTTATCACACATACAATTATTTTAGTGATAATGTAATACTATTGAGTGTTCGGATGAAATGGTTATGATGGTTCCATCTTAACCAATGATCTTGATTAAACATGTAGCTACAATAATTACTGGGAACTAGTCAATTGCTTAGATACGGAAAAATCCAAAAAAGAAAGTGATGATGTAATATAGTACAATAATTTGTTCTGAAAAAGGATATCATAATCAAAGTTATAGTATTAAAATGGTACCCTCTACATATACAATAATACAATCATATTCCACTGAAAGTGATATATTTAAATAAACAGAAAAAAATCAGTCAAAACGTTGAAAATATGGGAAAATTACACATCGGTTCCAGGAAAGAAAATTAAATAATAAATAGACAGGTCCAAGAAATTTTATATTCACTAGTCTAACTTGCACATTTACAAGTAAAACTTTTATATATATCTACAAATTAAATTTAACTTTTATGTTTATAAGTCAAATTACTTCCATATTTACAAGTTAATCTTGTAAAGATATTGAATTCCTGTAAGACTTTTTAGTGTTTAATTTTTTTCCTTCGAATATTTATTTTTACATTTTGGTAACGTACGTTTCTTATATGCAACTTCTCCGTTCAGAATGTTATGTCATAATCAGTGTCATACGTTTATGGAAAAACATTTGAATATCCTTCTACATAACAAATCGTAGGAAAAGCATAACTCCAAATTCAACTGAATCTAACATTAATTTAATTGAAGGCACACAAGAGACATGTATAAATAGAATTTACAGAATCACAACTCGTCACTCTGTGTATGTGTGACACAATAGTTTATTCCAAGTACACAATGGCTTAAACTTACTACAAAGTTCTAAGGAAGAGACTTCATTACCGAAAGATTCCAATAACAAGTGAGGAGCCTAAATATATTATTATTTTTTATATCAGAACTTGTCATTACTGTAATCCTCAATTGTTATTGAAATTTTGAGTAGTTAAATTTCTTTTCTAGGGCCCTATAGTAATTATCCCATTTATTAATCAAACACCACAATAAGCCTTGAGAGGAATTTTGTGTTTCTGGGCCTCTTGGGTATGAAAATAGTTGACGAACTTGACAAAGTCAAAGGGCTTATAGAGAGGAGGGTGTTCATCATCAACCAGTTCCTCAGGTGCTTTTATTAGTTGACCTTCTTTGGGCCTCGCAAACAATGCTGCTGAGTATCTTGCCTCATTCCCTCTCATCATTACTTTGTGAAATGCATTATACACCCTTCCATTTGTCCATGCCTGCATAAATTAATTAATCGTATTCCTCATTCTTTAATAATATCTAAATCAATTAACAAACATTTCTTACTAGTGTATGCATGTCACGTAAGCTTCATATCCCATTAATTTAAAAACCATAGTAAAATAAAGAAAAATATTAATCCATTGGTCCTTATAGTTTTATGTGAATTTTTATTCAAGTCTCTCTAGTTTTTTTTTAATCCATATTAACTTCAATTATCAGACTCTGCGTATAGGGACTAATATCTATAATCGAAAAATTATAAGCACTCAATTCATAGGAAAAATAGAGAGATCTCATTGAAAATCATATAAAACTATATAAGAAGGGACTGATTAATCTTTCCGCTAAAACAAACACCATACAAGTTTTAGTTACTATAAGTAATAAGTGATCAGCAATATTAAGATAAAAACAGACAGATAATGTTAGCTAGGTGAAATGAAACCGTGTTATATATATTCAGACCAAAAAAAGAAACCGTGTTATATATATGAATGAAATTTAATTTAACCATATTTTTTGTGCGAATAAATAGAAATAATGGACTTACATGGAGACAGTCGCCTGCGAAAACGACAAAACTACGAGGTGAAGGCTGATAAGTGATCCATTTTCCATCTTTGGTTTCAATCTCTAAACCCTCAACTTCATTAATCTGATACAGAATGGTCGTTATGCCAGCATCTGTGTGTTGTACTACACCCAACTTTGAGTCTTCAGTTTCAGGAGCAGAGTACTTCATAACCCTCAGCATATAAGTACTTGAGTTCAAATGCTCATCCAAATACTTTTCAACTCCTAAACTTTGCAGAACCATCTTCCTCACTATCTGATCCAGCTTTGATAGCTGCTCTGAGAAGTCCTTCATAACTTTGCTGCCAAAACAATAACAAACAAGTTATTAAATTGGTAAATGATAAATCTTTAACTAATACAAGTCTAAAAGGAGAGCTCATCCCAAACCACTATGTTATCATATAGGAGAACCCTTTGAACTTAAACACA
The DNA here is from genome assembly GCA_006871305.1 of Vachellia collinsii. NCBI lineage: Eukaryota > Viridiplantae > Streptophyta > Magnoliopsida > Fabales > Fabaceae > Vachellia > Vachellia collinsii. The sequence goes on from QFDD01009329.1 coordinate 7,837, forward strand.
ATGCTTCTCTTGTAAGGCTCTCTGATATGCAACTTATAACCCAAATGTCGTTCAAAAGAAAATACTTAAAAGGAAAAATTGGGTGAGACCTGAAAGTTGGGTATCCTTGAGGCGGCCACAAGTTATTTTCCAAGCTCTGTACATTCTCAAGGACAAGTGAATCATCGATGCCGATGCTCTCGTAGAGTGGACTTCTAGGACCTTTTCCAATATAACCATAAAAGGGGTTCTCATAGACATTTCGTTGTTTGGTTTCGAGGGGAAGATCAAATGTCTCTTTGAGCAAAACAAACAAGGATTTGCGAAGGTCTAAAGGAACCTTATCAAACAAAGCCTCAAAGCAACCATACTCTTCAAGTGCTTTGAGAACTTGGGATTTCACTTCCTCCCACTTAGGGCTTTTTCCTTCCAAGTCCACGATGTTAAAGTCAATGACTGGAAGCTTAAGACTTGTTTCTGAACCCATTTTATTTCTTTGGCCTCTACTAGAAGTGAAGGGATATGTTCTAGTATAAGCTTGGTTCATTTGAATACTGATGTGTCCTCAGTACGCCATTTAAATAGTGTATGGTGTGTTCAAGGAATAAATTAAATGGAGACACAGTAAAGTTTAAGTGAGTTTAGGTGAGAGTCAAGTATTTATTCTTAACATAGTACGGTACTAATATATTTAGGCTTAAAATGATCTCAAATTTTGAATAGCTTTTTTCTTGGAATTTTATTGATTGCTTAACTCCATCGCATCGTAACCGAAGTGTTTATGTCATCATGTATTTTTATTTGGACACACTTCGTCCTTTCATGTATTAAAGGACAAAATGAAAATTACGTAAAGTTTGAATTCATAAATATGGTCCAATATATAGCTCTACAGTTGTCTCATTTTTTTAAAATAATAATTAATAGCTTTCCATGTATTACCTCCAGTTTTTAATATAATCCAATGATATACATAAATAAATAATTTTAAATGTTGACAAGAAAAATAAATAAATAATTTTTAGTAATATATTTAGCTTCTTTAATTTTCCCAAAAATGGCAAACAACTTTTATTTTAAGAACCGGAGATAGTATTATTTTGATGATAAAAGCCTAGGGAGAAGTTTTCTAATACTACCTCTAGTCCTTAACATGATCATCATTTGAATTTTTTGAGTAGACTAAAAATGATAAATAAATTACTTGATTATAACATATATTCTAATATACTTATGTATATCATTAGATTATATATGAGTTTGTTTAGAAAAAATTATCAGTTGATTAACTTCCTTAAATTTCAAATAACAAATTAATTGACTCTTATATTTAAAACCAGAGGTATTAATTAAATATTGGGCAAACAATTTCTTGATGAAAATCCCTTCCCTCCTTTTTTTTCCCCTCACTGAAAATGAGCTATCACCTAGTACTTACATGTGAAATTGAAGGGTGGAATCTGAAATCCTGATTTATTAGTTTAAGAAATTTACAAATCCTCCAAGACTATTCACAAATGATCCCCTCTCTAGCTAGCGTTCACAAGTGATATTCAAGTTTTCTCAATTTAATGTTAAAAGAAATTTACAAGTGCTAAAATATTGATAAACAAGTGATTATCAAGTAATATAAAGCGATAGAGTATGAAATTCCAATTTATTAGTTTAAGGATTTGCAAGTCGTATATCAAAAACACTGTACGAAAAAAAATACTATACACAACTGATCATTTAGTATTCATAAGTGGCCTTCAAGTATTTACAAGTAATCCTTTAGTATGTCCCAATTTATTAGTTAAAACAATTTACAAGTATGCTAAAATATTAACAAGTGATCCTCGAGTATATTCACAAGTGAAATTCGACATTATAAATCCTAGCAGTCTAGATGTTTAAAAAATTTAAGGTTAAGATGGAGGGGCAATTTTGCCGACCCATGTATATATGTCAATTCCTCTAAACAAAGTAGATCTTACATTAAGGATAGTTGGAGAGGGTATAAAACATATATATATATATATATATATATGATGCATGATTGGTGGAGGACCATTTAGTTAAATAAATCCTACGTTAAAGATAGATAACTCTGAATCTTGTCTTTGATATAATTCACAATTAATAAGTAGTATACCGTACGTGGACCACTAGAAAAATAATAAGTTGCCATACAATTATTTACAGGGGTATTGTGGTACCACAGATATAAAATTTGATTTGGAAATGGCTGGCTAAAGATTAAGATAATCTTATATTTCTATAACGACAACAGAAGAATCGTGGGGATCCTTTCAATTTCGCCACACAATACAAAACTTCGCAAGGTTAATTCAGATATCATAATTCAAAAAAGAAAAGAAAATATAATAGAATTGCATTTGCTAATTGATGAAGCTATATATGCAAATGAGCTTGCTATATGCACAA
>QFDD01009332.1:0-13501 GCA_006871305.1 Vachellia collinsii
AGTCTTTCACTAAAACTTGAGGTTTGGGAAGTGAGTTCCGTTTCTCTCTCTTCGAAACTCGAGTTATAAGATATGTAACTCGAGTTCTAGCAAAACTTCCACTGAGGACTCGAGTTTTGGAAGGAAATTTGGTTTTCCAAAGTCATTTGAGAACCCAAAACTCGAGTTCTGCCAAAACTTCCAACATAACTTGAGTTCTCACTGCAAGTTCTGATTTTCAAAAGACTTCCAAAGAACGAAACTCGAGTTTTAAGACAGGGAACTCGAGTTTTGAGATAACTTTTATTCAGACTCGAGTTCTTTTAAAAGTTTCACATTTCTAAAGCATTTTTCAACACTCGAAACTCGAGTTTTAATTTCCAGAACTCGAGTTTTGATATAACTCAAATCAAAAGTTGAGTTCTCTTGAAAGTTTGAGATTTTGAACCTACTTTTAAACACTGTAACTCGAGTTATAAAACATGAAACTTGAGTTCTCTCAAACATTTCATTAAAACTCGAAGATTTTCAAAAACTTTCTGAAAACTGATAATCCAAAACACAATTTCAAAAACATATTTGTCATCATCAAAACATTATCTCAACAAATTCAAGCTTTTAAACAAATTAATGTTACAATCAAAGTTGAGGAAGGAAACTATTTGAAGAAGCAATTAAATAACTGAATTTAAATCTATTCTTTTTAGGTTTTTGATTTGAAAAAAAAAATGAAAATGGGCAAATTGTAATTGATTCAAATGCATGTTAATAAAATGTAGCCCCCTTGAGTTGAGATTAGGCCTTCCAAGCTCAACTAAAGATAAGAGTTCAATGATTTAGCCTAGAGGTTGAATCTTAGATACCACTAGATTCAAACCTCAAAATGCCTCAAATAAACATCTTAAACAAGCTTCAATTGAAATATTATAGTAGCAAGAGGCTTATAGGAAAAACTCATTCAATTACTTCCAATCCATAAATGTAACAACTTTTACATCAGTAAAAATGTTTAGCCCAACTAGATGAAAAATAGTCTCAACCAAGCATTAGTCATCATAGCTAAACCTACTTTAATGAGGATCATACAAAGTTAATTGAATAAGCTCCTAGCTCAACCATCAAGCTTTTGAAGGCTCGACATAGAACAATTCCAGCAACAACAAATTGAAACTATCTTATATAAATGCCAAAACCGAGAGCTACAGAGAACTCCAATGAAGAACATGAGCTCAGGCCATTACTGCACCTTAAGGGAACCACAAAGAAGGCTTAGCTACTCATAGTAGCAGAAAACACAGCAAGAAAAAAGGAGAAGAAATCAGCCATTAAATTTGGAATTTGTGTGTTGCAAAAGATGAAGATAAGCAATGGAGTTGATGATGGTTTTCCCCCCTTGGAACAACAAGGTTTTAGATAAATTTGTGGTTGGAGATGAAGTGGAATGGGTGCTAGGGCTGCATATGAAGAATGAGGGTGTAAACCTTAACCTCTCACCCTCCACAAATATGGAAAAAAACGTCTTTTATGCATTCCCTCTTTAATGTGCGTTTTTCTCCTCTCTTTTTTTTCAGCTTCCATCCGTCACTCTTTGCCCCTTTAACCTATAGAAACCCTAAGCTTATTAATCAAAATGCATAGCATAGCTCTAGGTCCCTTTCTACAATAAATTTTTCCTGTAATTATCCCCTTTCAGTCCCTACAATCCCAAAACAGTAAGTTCACTAAATAAAGTAATTATTTCATAGAATCTCCTCATGCTCAATGCAACATTATATTCATCAAAAACTCAATATTCTAAGCCACTTATCCCTACTTTCCATGCCAAAATATATGAATTGATATGATAAATTATGCACTTATCAATTTTCCCCACATTTAAACTTTGTACTCTGGGGAAAACATCAAAGTTGTCACTAGGTGAAGAGTGATGTGATGCGATCCAACAAGATGCATCAAATTCAAAACAACATAACGCATCAGGATGGAAATGAACAAACATGATCAAGCTTCAAGAACCACATCTAGCTAGATAATAAAGCATCAACTAATTCAAAATCCCATAGCATGCCAAAAGTTAGAATAAAACAATAATGCAAGTTAAATGAGCTTGATTAGAAACCCTCACTAGGATAAGTGTTTGTAGTCTACTCTCATGCATATGATATTTTCTCACTTGCATCCACTTGACTAATCCCTACCATATGCTTGTAGAGTTTCTAGGCTCTCCACCACTTGGTAGCAATGGCTAAATAGATCCAAAGGACTTTATCAGGGTTGTAATGTTGGAAAGGATAGAAATATGGAATGGATGAAGACAATCGGATGTGATGTAATGGAAAAACAAAAGAAGGCCTAAGTGCATGCATAGTTTGATAGATAAGCACATAATGGTATAATATCATGTGATTAAAATGCAATGTAAGGTATCCTATTCTTATTCATCCTCTCTTTTTTTCCTTCTTTTCCAAAGCTTTTGCTTTTCTTATTCCCCTTTCCTTTTTTTTATATTGCTTTTCTTTCTCTTTTCTCTTCTTGTTTTTTTTGACATAGAACCACCAAACTGATGCCTAATCACATTCAAGGGATCAACAATGCCATTATGCCTTAGAATAGAGTGCAATGCAAGTTGGCCTATATCAATGATCAAGGTTTGAAAATGAAACGTGATGGGCTCAAAGGGGTAAACAATGGATAATTATGATTAAGGGATGGCTTTATGGCTAGTTGGCTAATGAAATGAATGCCTATGTCATCTCTATTCAACTAATGCAAAATTTGATCTCAAGTAAGAAACAAAACAAGTTTTCTAGCAATAGCCCAAGTGGATGAATCACACAAAGAAATGAAACAATTAGGCTAAAAAATACCTTCCAGCTAGGGTTTTTGTCTCCCACCAAACCCATTAGACAATGCATCATTTGTAACATTTTTGAAATGCATGGCAGCTCACTTCATTCAAACAAGTTTCAACCAGAAATCTGACTAAATGCAATTAAGATACTTGATCATGCTTAATTTTAAAAAAAAATATGGCTCAAAATTTGGGCATCATGGGGACTTCATGATAGGGACAAACAGAGACAAAAGGAGAAAATTGGTTCACTCTCCCCCACACTTAAAGCTCACATTGTCCTCAATGAAGCTAAGGAACAAGCCAAGTACAAAGATGATCCACTTTTATTGAATTGAAAAACAACTCCTACAACAACTAGAAGTGTCTCAAACCTCTCCCCCACACTCAGTCAAAACAATATATCACAATATCAAGCATATAAGTGGGTAAAGGAAAGAGGCAACCGTGTGCATCGGGGTGGTCTGTGGTTAACATGGTAGTGCTTCAGCAGGTGCCCGTTAACTTGGAATTTTGTCACCACTACTAGGATCCTCAAGCTCTATCAACCCAAATAGATGAACCTCGGTAACAATGTAGGACCCACACCATTTGTTCTTTAATTTCTCATTTCTAAGTTTGAACCTAGCCTTGAACATGAGAACTTGTTCTCCCTCATAAATCTTCTTCATTAAGATGCCTTGATCATGGATGAGCTTTGACTTTTCTTTGTAAATACGGAAACTCTCATAAGCATCCAAATGAAGCTTCTCCAACTCTTGTATCTAGAGCATCCTCTCATCATTAAAAGCATCTAAGTCCATTAATTAAATTAGACCTACGTGTCACCTTCCGGTTCGATACAAGATGATTGCACCAAAATAATGTAATATAGTGGGCAACCTCAATGAGTGGTTTATTGGTAAACCTAGTTTAAATTGGTTATCAAAATCATGTTAAACTGGGTATAAATGGGGGGTTTTAAATTGTATTGCTATAAGGCAATAAAAACGAAATGCAAGAGGTAAATCTTTTTGGTCTTTTCAAAAGATGAAAATATATTTTGGATTAAGAGGTTATGTGATGAGATAGGCTCTTGGTAATGGAAACTCAGATTTCATTGCTCTTACTTTGATATGGGAGTTTAGTCTCTCTGAGTTTAATTGAAAAACCCCCAGCAATTGCTTAGGTCCAATGATTTACTTAATGAAAACTCACTTGATCCAAGTTAATTAACACTTCTTAAATCATTGTTAAAGACCACTCACAGTGAATGAATGATGCTCATGTTCTTAATGGATTGCAATCACAACTACAAAAACCAAATGAACAGAGAACCACCAACAATCATTAACAATTAGATGAACACAAGGAATCAAATCTGAAATATATATATACGAATCAACATGAAATAGCATCCAATTCAAATACATAGTCTAATCAAAAGATTACAAATCTGTAACCATAGTTTACATAGCAGTGGAAATCCCTAAATCTAGAGATCTCTACAAGTGTTCAAACAAAATATTAGACTAGAAATACTCCCCCGATGAATCCAAGAGCTGAGGCTTTATTCTCCATCACCAAGAGGCTAAGGTTCTAGCCTCTCATAGCTCTAGAAACATGTTGCACCAAAGGTACTTTCTGCCATGAGAGGAGTGAAGATGGCGATGGAAATGTGAAGAAAGGGGTGTTGGAATGGTGTAGAAATGAAAGGGAATGGATGGAACTTACTGGTTACTTCAGAGAGAAAGAGATTGGCTCCAAGTCTTGCAAATCTGTAGAACGGACGTGCTAGTTTTGTGGTGGTTCTTCCATAGGTGTAGGAGGCTACTGACCTAATCCAAAACACATACCTACATTTTCACTCTATGAGGTTGGGACAACACATTCAGTTGGTTACGACTTAAACACGTTTATGTCATAACATTAATATTTTTATCATGACGTGATAGATCAACATAATCTCTGAGGTTACCTTCAAGTCGCGACCTATCAATTATAGTCGCAACTCAAAAGGTACAATGGCACCTCCTACTTGCATTCCTTCCTTTCAATGAACTGTAGCTCCTTGAAAACTCATCCTTGGGCTTGAAGATCTCCTCTGCATGCCTGCCACATAAGCAAAGAGCCTTGTTAAAGAATCAAAAGCTGAAATTCAAAAGTATGTACGGTTGAATGAGATGGTTTACTCCTTTTCCCCTTTGTGTCTATAAATTTGCAATGCACAGATTGACATAGACAAAAGAGGCATAATGCATGCAAAACAGGGTAAAAGTGTCACAGAATGCTCAAAAGTAGGTAGGAAAACCATGTAAATATTAGTGTCAATCACTCCACCTCACTTAAACCTTTGTACTCCTGGACAAAGACTTGAATCATTCCCAGAAACATACAAGCACAATAGAGGAAGCCAGCATGCTCTATAATAAATTCAGAGCATAATGGATTCTAAATGCATGAGCAATAGAGACTTGCTCAGGAAGTACAAGTGCTAATTCATTATCTCTCCACATTGGGGTTCTTTTCACTCAAAATTCAAATAGAAGATGACCTATCATAGGCTTGTAATATATTAAAATCTCCACTATATATGGATCAATACAATGAATCAAGAGGTCTTTATGGCTTGTAATGATGAAGATGGCAACATGGGATAGATGAAATAGAGAAATAAGTGTCATGTGTATGCATGCTATCGATCAATGACTCAAGAGTAATATCTAATTATCAAATGAAACTCTATGAAGAATTATTTAAAGTGCCCTCCACTATATATTTAAAGTGGCATTTTGCTATTGGAGTACTTCTTTTCTTCATGCACAAGTTCAACTTTAATTTTACCAAGATGTTCTCAAGTTCCTAAGAATATAAGCATACACAACACTTGGTAAATGGCTCAAAAAGGTTAACAAATGGTATAAATATTGTGAGGGCTTATGATTGGGAAAAGAGGGTGTAGAAATGAATGCTTCTATTGTGTCATCGCATCAAAACATCTTATGCTTTGACCAAGAACTAGAACAAGTTTTAGAGAATGTAAACTACAGGAATAATCACTCAATATAGGGAATTTAGGCCCAAATATATCCTTCCGACAAGGGTTTGTATCTCTACTACTCATACACTAAGTTCCAATGAACATGTACTATTCACAAGGCATCATAACACTTATCATAGAGGCAAACCCTTGGATGATGATTAAAGTGGGTCAAGAAAAGTTTTAAAGAACATACATGAATCCCAAAAGCACTTGTAAAATCATGGGAAAATCACCTCCAAAGTTCAGAATTCCAAAAGTTTAAGGTGGGACATTTTTCCAGGTTTTAATGCAATGAGGTTAAATCAAGAGGTTGTGAAATTTGCTTGAGAAGAGTGCCAAGGTAGTCAAAACTGGGTTTTTTGTATAGTAATGCTTTAACCAAAGAGAAAAACACTCATGTAAGAATTTAGGCACCAAGTCACGATGTATACTATTCATGTCGTGACCTAAATTGTACCAAGAGTAAAGTTGAGTATCAAGGCTACTTAAGTCGTGACTTGAAGTAAACTTAATTGTGACCTTAACTGATTAAGTTGTGATTTATCAAGCACGGAGATTACCAAACATGAAGATTTCAAGCCTAACAGGCTAAGCATGAAAAAGCTCCTCACTATGCATCAAAATAAAAACAAATTATCCAATATACAACAATTCATCACAAAGTTTAAACTTCAAAAGATTGGATCTTGAAAGGAATGACCAGAATGAACCACAAGCATCAAATTCAAAATAATTCCTCCCCCTACACTTAAACACAGTAGTGTCCCCACTGCATTGAGAGTTGGAGGAAAAGAATAAACACAAGAGAATGCAAAAGGGGATGGAAAGACAAACCAACCAACTATTTTAACTTGAGTGAAATTCACAATGATCAAAGCTTAACCAAAGAGGCCAAATGGCTTAAGTTCAGAAATAAAACCAAATACAACTAGAGACAACAAAGAAAAACTCAAATCACTCCTCTCCTCTTGCTCCTTCTTCAATTCCAGCTTCTTCTTCTACTGCACTTGCTTCTTCTGCTCCCGCTTCCTCACCCTCTTCTCCTATGCTTGCTTCTCCTCTTGAAGACGGTCCTGGTCCCTCTAGAAAGAAAGTGGTTGAAGGAATGGAATTTTTCCAAAACACCTCTTCGAATCTTAGAGGGAGGTCCACTTGGATTGATTTGACCATTTTTAGCATTAAAGGATCCATGAATCTTTATCTTTTGAATTCATTGGCCATCACCTGCTAGTTCAAGGATACGACCTGGTCGATCAGAATGGCGATCTGCTCACTTAATGAATTTAGAGTGATGTCATAATCACCCTCCTCAGTTTCCTCCTCCGACTCTTACACAGCTGGCCCTTTTCCTTTCTCCCTGCTCCTACTGGATTCCACAACTTCAAAAGATTGCTCTAGGGTAATGAACACCCTTGTAGTGATGAGGGATAAGGTCAAATCTATCTTCTCTACAATTTTCCTTGCTCTGCATAGGTCAGTGATGAGATGGGGAAACACAAGCAAAGATCGGGCACTGTTGACACAGTGCACATTTGATCCTGAGCAATCACCACCACATCTATTGGTTTTTCGGTCATGAGAAGATACATCAATAGTGCACCCTCCATGGTGACATCATAAATGTGAGAAACCAGGCGTATGTTGAATGTCATGAAGTTGAACCAGATTTTGGCTTCTTTATTCATGTACTTTAAATTGAAAAACTTCTAATCACCCTTGGTGGTCCACACTGCATCCTCAACCCCCATTACTTCAAATGCACGTGCCCAGTCAACATGTTTCAGGTTTATCTTGTAACGTTGAAACTAACAGTTGTCGACTGCAGGTAGTTTGTAAAAGTGGCGGATGTTTGTTTCATTGATAGAGAAGTCCTAGTTCTGATAACTTATCCTACTAGCGCCTATGGTGGCACAGTGTGTGTAGAACTTGTGAACCAGTATCAAGTTTGCCTTGGTCCTTTTCTTCATAAGTTCACCAAGTCCCAAGTCAACCACTTTTTGATAGAACTCAAACTGACAAGTCAACCACTTTTCCATCTAGCAATCTATGTCATGACTTATGGGAACATTGGTCATGACTTGAATTGTACCAAGAGCAGTTTTGTAGAAATTCAGCAGTTTAGGTCACGACCTGTATAGGTAAGTCGTGACCTAAAATCTAGAAACTATGAAACTTGGATTCCAAATCATTTGAAACCATTTCACAACAATAGTTCATAGCAAAACCAGTTTCAACACAGAAATGAAGTATTCAAAATAAAATTCAACCAATAATCACAGTAGTATTGGCAGCAAACCCTTATCCCACTAACTTATCTACAACATCAAAGGAAAAGAAAAGAATACCTTGAGAGAGTGGGGAAGAAGTTGCTGCAAGAATGTAAAGGAAAGGGAGAATTGGAGGAGTGATCAGACATGATTTTGTCACCTTCTGGTTCGATACAAAACTGATTGCACCAAATTAATGCAGTATAGTGGGCAACCAATCGTTCTTCTCGAGGAGCAGTTTATTAGCTATCCTAGTCTAAATTGGTTATCAAAAACATGTTGAACTTGGGTATGAAAAGGGGGTTTTGGTTTATGGAAACTATGGTGCAATAACAAAACAATGGAAGAAGTAAATCTTTTTAGTATTTTGATTTAACAATGAAATGGTTGAATTAAGTCAAAGATATGAAGAGATAGGCTCTTGGTGATGGGAACTTGACTGTCATCGCTCTCAAAATGATATGGAAGTTTATAACTCTTTAAGTCTAGATAAAAACCCCAAGCAATCACTTAGGTCCAATGTTTTAATTAATGAAAACTCACTTGGATCCAAGTTAATTACCACCTCTTAAAAAATTGCTTAAAACCACTTAGAGTGTAATTGAATGGATGATGAAAATGCTCCAATGATTATAAACAACCAAAGAATCCAAGCACATACATTAACTATCAACAACCATTGACAATTAATTGAACACAATGCATTAATCACAACTGCAATGCATATATGTAATTCAGCATAAACACATCATCCAATCCAAATACATAGTCCAATCACAAAATCACAAATCTATAATCTTGGTTTACATGGTAGTAGAAATTCCTAAATCTAGAAAAGACTAACACAAGTTCAAACAAAGATTAAGACTAAGAAAAACTCCCCTAATGAGCCCATGAACTCAAGCTTTGTTTTCCTTCACCAAGAGACTAAGGATTTTAGCCTCTCGTTGCTTCCAAAATGCAGCTATAATGGATGGGGAAGTTGGGAGGCTGAGAGAGCAGTGTTGGGGGCTCTCCTCTGCAAATCTATAGAGTGGAGACGTATCTGGTTTGTGGTGGCTCCTCCCATATATGTAGCAGATAAATAACCTAATTCAAAATGTGTAGCTTCAGTAATAAACGTTGAGGTCGTGACTTGGCATAGTGATGTCGCGACCTGGGAGTAGTCAAGTTGCAACTTGGGTCAATTGCGTCACGATTGCAAAAGGTACATCTTCTGAAAAATGCATCCAAGTCGTGACCTAAAAGTGGCAGAGGGCTCCTTTAACTATTTTTATCTCTCGATGAACTTGTCGCTCCTTCAATGTTCCATATTGGGTCTTGAAATCTCCTACAAATGCCTAAAAATAAAGACAAAGAGCTTTGTAGAAGTTAAATGAATGAAAGATAAAGGCATTCAGAGTTTGGATGAGATAAATGACCCATTTTTACCCTTAAGTAAGCACAATGTAATGCATGAATCAATATAATCAATAATGGTATAAATGCATGTAAAATGGGGGTAAAGGTGTTAGAAAACACCATAAAACACTCAAGAAAACCTTGTAAATATTGGGTTCTATCAAGGAGACACCCATGCTCGAATCTTGACAAAGGCAGTGGGGGGAAAGGAGTATTTATAGAGATGGAGGAGTGAAGGAAAGGTGTACCTTTTAGTGAATGAGTGGTTATGGCTGATGGGAGGGGAAAGGGTTGCAGCGTTTGAGGAGGAGAGGAGGCAGAGGGTCGCGATGGCTATAGAGAAATGAAGAGTTGCATGAAAGGTTTCTGATATGAATGCCCTAGGGTTTCTGAAAGACAACCTCAGGTCATGACTTATGGGAAACTAGGTCGCGACCTATTAGGCCCAAGGTTGCAACTAATAAGGCACTAGGTCACGACCTATAATAAGGGAAAGAAAAGGCATTAGAACCTTAGGCCGTGACTAAAATTATAAAGTCGTGACTTAATAGGCACAGAGAGCTCATCCAAGATAGCTCTGAAGGTCGCAACTTGAAAGTTAAATGTCGCAACCCAAAGTTTACAGAGGCACTTTTGCTTTTCTAAATCCTGATCAGACCCCTAACAAATTCCCAAACCACTCATGTCGGCCTAAAATGCTTAGTGAAGCAATCTAGCCCAGCAGACCATCACTATAATGATACAATTCAATACAAAAACTCAAATTCAAGCAATGGAAGATTAAGAAAACTTCACACATAGCACGACGTAGCTGACAAATTGCAATAACGTTCCACAACTTACCTCCTCCCTCTGCACAACCCAATGAAATGTCCTCATTGCAGCTCGTACTCACATGCCAGACACTAAGTGTCCAGATGGGAAAATGGAATAATGCAATTGAGTGTGTGATGGTGATAGAAAGTAATTAGCTCAACAGAAAATGGGGGAAATTTATTGAACACAACAAAAAGTAACAGAAAATAAAACCCTACTCTACTGGTACATTCCTTTCATAACTCAAGTATAGTCACATGCAAAATAATATGATAAAGATGGAAGGCATGTGAAAAGTAAAAGAGGAAGGAAAGGTATGACCTGGCCTCAAGGTGGCTCAACCAGCTCTGAATAGAGCTTGAGAAGATGACCATTACATTGGAAGATCTTATTTGAGTTCTCTTCCTTCAGCTCTACCATTTCAAAGTTGTATACTTTAACCACCGTGTAAGATCTATTCCAGCTTGTCTTAAATTTACTCCTTTTGAACTTGGAAGCAAGCTTGGTACCTTAGCACTCTGTCTCCCTCCTTGAAATGCTTCCTTAGGATGTTGGAATCATGGATGTGCTTGGTTTTCTGCTTGTATATATCTGAGCTTTGGTAAGTATCCAACCACATTTCCTCTAGCTCTTGAATTTGAAGTAGATGATTCAGTCTGGCCTCCTCCAAGTCAGCATTACAGCTCTTTACAACCCAGTAGGATCTATGCTCAAGCTCAATCGGAATATGACAGGAGTTCCCATAGATAATCCTATAAGGTGACATACCGATTGTGATCTTAAATGCCATGGGATAGGCCCACAAGGCGTCATCCAATCTTAGACTCCAATCCTTATTGGAAGGCTTGACAATCCATTCCAAAATGCACTTAATCTCTCGATTGGATACTTCGGCCAAGCCATTGGTTTATGGGTGGTAGGGGGTTATACTCTATGGGACACCACATATTTTGCCAACAAGTTATTAAGAAGTTTGTTACAGAAATGAGTGCCCTGGTCGCTAATCAAGGATGGGTTGCTATGGCATCTTATGTCTATGACTCACCCCCTGAAATCATTGGCATGTATCATATGCCTTACAAAGGTAAAAGAGTCCTTGAAGATGGTAGGCCAATAGAAACTGACATCCAAAAACTTTATGGCTGTTTTCTTAGCCCCAAAGCGACCCCCACAAACAATATTGTGGCAAGCCTCCAATATAATCCTTGCTTCCTCAAGGATGCACCTCCTAATCACTTGATCAAAGCACATCTTCCACAGAAATGGTGCATCCCAAATATAATATAAGCCTCACTTTTGAGTTTTTGCACCTGAAATGGAGTCAAGTGGGAGGGAATTAGTTCTGTAGCAAGATAATTGATCAAGTGTGCAAACCATGGTTGCAAAACAGATAAAGCACATAGAGACTAATCCAGGGATGAATTGCAAATCATATCAGAATTTAATATTCCGCTTGTGTGAAGTGGCAGTTTACTGAGGTGATCTGCAACATTGTTTACATTTCCAGCTCTGTCCTTTACCTCCACATCGAATTTTTGAAGCAATAGCATCCATCTCAAAAGTTGAGGCTTCGATTGAGGCTTGTGGAAAAGGTATTTGATGGCAGCATGATCAGTATACACCTCTACTTTGGAATTGATGAGATATTGTCTAAATTTATCAAGTGCAAACACAATTGCAAATAGTTCCTTTTCAGTAGTTGTATAGTTTTTCTGAGTAGCATCAAGAGTTTTGGAGGTATATGCTATTACTTTCGAAATAGTACCATCCTTTTGTCCTAGCATTACCCCACACTCAAATTAGAAGCGTCACATGAGATTTCGAATGGCAAATCCCAGTTGGATGAGGTCAAAATAGGAGGTAAAATCAATCTACTCCTGAACTCATTGAATGCATGCTCACAAGCATAATCAAAGCCAGAACCAACATCTTTTTGCAACAACTTGGATAGAGGTAAAGCAATTTTACTAAAATCCTTGATGAACCTTCTGTAGAACCCCACATTTCCTAGGAAGGATCTCAACTCTTGTAAGTTGGTGGGGTAAAGCAGAGAAGATATCACCTCAATTTTTAACCTGTCTACCTCTATTCCCTTTTTAGAGATCAAGTGTCCTAACACAATGCCATGATCTACCATAAAGTTGCATTTTTCATAGTTCAAAACCAGTTTTTTCTCAATATACCGTGCTAGGACCTTGTCAAGACTTTGCAAGCATTCATCAAAAGAATTGACATATAGAGTAAAGTCATCCATAAACACATCCATGCATTTTTCAATAAATTTAGCAAATATAGACAGCATGCATCTCTGGAATGTGCCAGGAGCATTAAAAAGGTCAAATGGCATTCTTTTGTAAGCGTAATTGCCAAGCAGACAAGTGAAAGTAGTTTTATCTTGGTCCCTATGATCAATAGGAATATGAAAATACCCTGAATACCCATCTAAGAAACAATAATGGCTTTTCCCCACTAATCTCTCGAGCATTTGATCAATAAATGGTAGGGGAAAGTGGTCTTTTCTAGTGGCATCATTCAGCTTCTTATAGTCTATACAAACTCACCAAGAGTTTTGTATCCTAGTAGGGATGAGCTAGTTATTCTCATTTTTTACCACTGTGATTCCACTCTTCTTTGGTACTACCTACATCGGCGACACCCACTCACTACTGGAAATAGCATAGACAATGCTAGCTCTCAAGAGTTTATCGACCTCTTTCCTCACCACATCAGATATCAAAGGGTTCAACCTTCTTTGGCTTTGCTTAACTGGTTTGGAGTCTGTTAGGATCGGATTTGACCAAGAGGGGGGGGTGAATTGGTCAGATAAAATTTTCGCAACGTTAACAGCGTAAAACAGAGTATGAAGGAAATGGGCAAAGTGGTTTATCCTGGTTCGGTCCTCTCTGACCTACGTCCAGTCCTCAGAATCCTCTGAGCTTTTCAAATCCACTAATCTCAACAGATTACAACCAATCCGAAGAAGGACTCTCCCCCTTCCTAACTCAAACTAACCCACAGACACTTTTGCTCGTGTCTCAACACACTCAAGATTCTCCAACCTTGAATAACTCTCACAAAATCAATAAATAACAAGTGTATTCTCCTTTCTGAGAATTGAAATATAATCACTGAAGCACTTTGAATATGAGAACAGAGAAGATAGCG
>QFDD01009333.1:0-11885 GCA_006871305.1 Vachellia collinsii
AAAATTTACAAGGGCTCCAAATCCACATTGGTAACTAATAAATTTGTAAATATTTTGACATATAAAAATTTTTGTGCTCTATTATATTTGGTGACTGCTGTGTTCAAGATTTACTATTTTATATAGTACATGATTTATGCATACAAATTCTCATGTGCGTATATTTTTTTAAAAAAATACAAATTTCTTGTTTGGTAAGAAAGTTAAATTTATATATTAATTAAATTATATATAAAAGCAACAGGAGAGAAAACAGACGGACTGTGTTGCTGATAATGAAATTATCTGGAAATAAATGATTGCATAAATGTTGTATTATGTGTTGCTATATCCTCTCAGATTGTATTGCTATGTATTCTTTAATCTCAAGTACATTTTGTTAGAAGAATGAGTTAATTAAAGTGATTAATGTCAATCACTTAGTTAGATAATGACCCAAAGTCTATATATAATGGTTTGAGTATGCGATTGTTTAATCCTGACTATAGAGAGGGAGAATAACTTAGATTTCCCACCTTAGGAGTTTACAAAATGGGGTTCGTTTGTCATTCAAGTGAAGGTGGATTAACATTGTATCCTAAATGAGATTATGATATTACATATAATTTATTGATCCGTTGTTGCTACCACTAATATTTACATGGTATTATTCAGGCGCACCTTCTTGAATGTTATTAAAGCACACATTGCTTTTCTAAGCTTGAGAAAGTAAAAAACGACGTCTTCGCCATTCAAGATTTTGCTCCATGTTTTTCTGATCGTGTTCTGGGTTGACCGGGTTCATTTCATCTGAGCCATAACTATCTTGCCCTCCTTTGTTGTTGTGTTCTCTAATAAGGTCACTGGGGGTCTCAGATCTGATTAAGGTTTCAGGTTTCTTCCTTGATAGGTTCATCTCGCTGAGTTCTCCGATTGTGTCGCTGGGTCCTCAGATCAAATTCTTCCTCTTCTTTTCTCTTCTGCTCAATCTCGTGTCCATCTCTCTGCTCAGAAACCATGCGTCCACTATGAGCTACAAAGTGCCCCAAATTGAAGAAGCTGCCATTTAATTCTCAAAGTGTTTTGAAAAATCTACGGTGCTTTGCAGGGAATCCTAAGTGGTTGGATCAATTAGAATGGGAAGACGAAGCTACCAAACATCTTTCAACAAAATTTGCAAGGGCTCAAAGCCACTATGGTAACTAATAAATTTGTAAATATTTTGACATATAAACATGTTCGTGCTCTATTATATTTGGTGTCTGCCGTGTTCAAGATGTACTATTTTATATAGTATATGATTTATGCATACAAATTCTAATGTACGTATTAAAAAATACAAATTCTTGTTTGGTAAGAAAGTGAAATTTATATATTAATTAAATTATATATAAAATCAACAAGAGAGTAAACAAACGGACTGTGGTGAAGATAATTAAATTATCTGGAAATAAATGATTGGGTAAATGTTGTGTTACGTGTTGTTATATCCTCTCAGATTGTCATGTTATGTTATTCTTTAATCTCAAGTACATTTTATTGTAGCATATTACTATTATATTGTTCGAGTTCCAACACTGTTTAACGATAAACAGTAACTTAAGAAATTTTATATATGTGTGTATTTTCTTTGATGTTATAATCATGGATTGCAACGGCAAGTTTCGTTTTTGAATATATATCTTCAAGCCCCCACTGATTAATTAATGTCTAATATTCGAATGAAGATTATGTTTGTTTTAAAATATTTGTATACCTTTATATTTTTCTTCTCCATTATTCAAATCCACATGGCTTCTCTCGCTTTCAATATTGGCCATCCTCAATTTTCCCCCTTTTTCACAATTGCCAAATCTAGAAATGAATGGCACAAGTTTCTGTATCAGTTTGCTGTGTTTATGTACATATGCATACTACCCACGAGTCCTGTCCAGTTGAATAATTTGAAAAGATTAATAATATTAAATAAATTATTTAATTATAATATATATTACATAATATTTTTGGCATATTTGTATTATTAGAATGTATATCGATTAATAAGTTAAACAAATAGTTAAAAGAAAGACAATAAATATAAATATTTTAAATAATCTATTTGGCTTCCTTACACTCTCCAAATTATTCAATTGCATTTTATATTAAGGATTGGATGGAGCATATCATCTAAACCAATAATCAACATAACTTGTGGTACATAATTGATGAAAAATGGTTATTATTCCATTTTAGCGTTTATGGCTCTCCAAGTTGATATGGCTTTAATTTGACTATGAGATTTGTGTGATAATTTTAAAAATTCCTGGGCATAAGATGTTCAAACTCAAACACTAAGCAATACAAAAAGTCAATGTTATGGCCTGTTTGGATTAGTAGTGGAAACTACTTTTCCAACGTGATTTACGTTTTACAAAGTAAATATAAATATGTGAGAGAATTTTTTTCTTGATTTGTGTGAACTTTAACTTTTAATGGAAAACAGACCCTAAATGATTCATGAGGAAGCTTATTGGCAGCATCAATCGAAAATTAACTTCACAAGAAAACAAAAAATACACAATTTTGTTCATGCAGATATTCATTATTAGAGAAAAAGAGATCATATCCAGCAATTCGAGGGCCAAAATGGGAACCAGATTAATGATAAATGAAGTTGCAAGTCAGGTTTACAAGCATCCAATTTTAGTCTTAATCTTAAACTTAATCTTAATTTATTCTTATTTTATCTAATTTTAACTTTGTTTCCTAAACGTATTTTTTTATACAATTTTTTTAAAATTTTCTTTGAAAAGAAATTATTCACAAAGTGAATTTTTTTTTTTTTTGCATAGTACATGAATTCATTACCTAACACGAGAAATTAAATCAATTGAGCTTATGACTTTCACGCAAGTCGAGATAAAACTCTTCTTACATACTTGCATCGGATTGCGTATAATCACTTTTCAAAAACTAATTCCAAATAAGCCATCTATTTCCATTCATCATTACATCAACAAGAAAGGATGGAAAATGCTCAAACAAACAAAAACTACCATCTAATCTATGAGAAAATTTGGCCAATTGATCAACAATCATTATCATCTCTCTATGAACATGATTGATCACTGCATGTGCCAATGCTTATGAAGAATCATTCTAAGATCACCCACCCCATCCTTCCTTAAAAGGCAAGTTAAGTCACAACCCCTTACTAATATCATTAAATTAAAGATTAATCCAAAACGGGGGTAAGGAATAAAGAAATATGTTGCTTTATCTTGATATGCTTTGCTTATTGGCTACAGGAACAACGAGCCAAGCCTATATGCAAACATGTGAAATATCTGTTCTTGAAAATTAGTAATAGCATATCATGTGTTGCCATATTCTTTCATATTATCTCTAGTTCATTATTTTTTTTTATTAAAATCAATTTTATATTAAAGATCAAATAGAGTTCCATCAGATTGTATATTATGTAAATTTTTTTTTATGTTATGATGGATTACAACGGGAAGTTGCATTTTGAATATCTATATTATCACATAGAATTTTAGCACATAAGGAATTTTTTTGGATGGTTTGAAAATGTTTAGCACATAAGGAATTTTGAACAAAAAGCTTTTTTTTAATAAAAGGAGAAAAAAGTATCGTTAACATCACCTTGGATAAAATCCTCCTTCTATCGTTTTAATTCCTTTCAGTTCCATTTTTTATTTGTTCCGTGGATGATTTTTTAATCCCTTTCTCTCTCCTGAAATCTTTTAAAAAAATCCAAATCTTCCATGATTTTTAATTCATATATTCTTTAATCATCCATTTTTGTATTTTCCAAATTTTCTTTCTAATACATCAACATTTTTTTAATTTTTATCATTTTATTTTTTGTCTTAAAATTATTACAATATATAAAATAAAGTATATATGAATATTTAGTATTTTTAATGAGCTTCATACCCCTTTAAGTAATTTTCCATTAAAAGTCAATTCTCCATCATTTATCGAAATAAGTTTTTCTTTTCATAAAAAGTGTTTTATCCAATATTTATTCAAAGATAAATCGTATTACATCATCCAATTTCTACCTAAAAATTATTTTCCAAAATATATTTTAGATAAAGACTACTTCTCCCAATGTTTATCAAAGGCAACCTAAATAAAGATTATGCTTTTGGCAAAATCTTTCTTTCCAAAAAAGCACGAATTATTTCTTTTGGCAACATCTTTATTATCTTCATCATATATGTTTTTTTGACTCTAGTGACAGCTGGTGGGGACCCTCCCTCATCATGATCTTCAAACTTTAAATAAATCTAATATAAACTAATTTTTTGGTAGGTAATCTAAACTAATTTAAAACAATGAGAATAATATTCAATAATATTTAGAGGACGGTAATTTACAAAATATATGCCCAACGCTCGGCTTATTCTCAAACCTTTTAAAAGCAATTATATTGAATACACACACATAAATATTATAACAGCTTTAAGTTTATACTTTTATAGAACAATTGTAGTTGGGCCCAAGTTTCACAAGAATTAATTAAATGAACAGAAATTAAACGATCAGTTAATTTATTTTAAAATATTCAATATCTTGTCCAGTCTAAGAATTTTAAGTGAGCTTTAAATTTAATAAAAATAAATTCCACAATTTTGTTTTAACTCAATCAAGTCTACTTTTATATAAATATTATTTTTTTTACCAAAATATTAGTTTCTTTCACAAGGCTACCCATCAATTTAAATTGGCTAAAGTATACATCTAGTCCTTTAACTTTACATCAAGTTTCTGTTTGATCCCTTAAATATAAAAAATGCTGAATTTTTCATTTTGAATTTATTTATGTCCTGAAAGTCACTGTGAGCAAGGAAAATCAGGAAACAACAATTAATTCAATTTCAAGAAAAAGGTAATTTTTATGCGTTTACAAAATTTCCAAGATTGTAAACATTTCACTAACTTTTGGAAATATGAGAGAAAATGGTAGTACCCATTACATTCTGTTTTATTATAAGCTGTTATTTTATGAGTTTCTATGCTGTATAGCAAAATTTACAAGACACATAAGCTTGAGGATAATAAGGCAATATGAGAACTTGTGGATTACTATTTTATTTTAAATTTTTTCTATTATGTTATGAATATCTTACTATTTTATTTATTTTTATTTGTTTTCTTATTTTAATAATTATATTTGGTTTTGATGCGTAAGTTAGATCCTATATTTACTTGCAGCCTTACTCCTCCATTTCTGACTAAATCCAGCTCAACTCCAAAGCGTGCAAGTGTATATCATAAAAAAAATAATGGGTGTGATAATACAAGGAATTTATTCACAGTGAATTTAGGAATTTAATTGTAAGTAAATCATAGTAAAACAAATAATAAATAAAATATAGTAAAATACAGTATATATCATAAATTTTAGTTTTATAAAAAACAATGAGAATTTTAATTGATAAAGGAATTAATGAGCATGATAATAAAATTTGGATTTTATGCACAGTGATACTTTCATGTACTCTTTTCTTTGAACATTTGAATGTTAATAATGGTTTATTCCAAAAGAGTATATAAATAAAATCAAAAAATTTCAAAATTCCCAATAAGGCCTATATGTTTTATTAAGAATTTGATAAAAGTGTAAGTCTAAATCATAATTTATATATTTCACCTAGATTTATTTAGATTCTCCCTAAAATAAATAAACAAAATTTAATGAGATAAAAAAATTGAAATACTTTCCATTTAACATCAAAAACATATACAGATACAATATATACCAAGTGCATATCCCGAAAATACCACAGCCGAATCCACTTAGCCATCACATGCTTAGACACAAATCTTGTCCATTGCAGAAGAGACCAAAATAAATAAATAAAAAAGGGAAAAAAATAAAGAAGAAAAGAGTTTAAGAAGCTTGCTTACTCTCACCCTGTGACTTTTTCTAATATCAAGTTCCATCATCATATACCATAAATGATGAAAACATGTTCACTAGCGTTATATTCAACAACAAATATAACGTAACCACCAAGTGCTTAGATTCAACTAGTAAGTAGTTGTACTAGCTTAACTAGAGGTATTGAGTTTAAGCTCTAGCAATGCAACAATGTTAAAAACTTGGTAGTAGATATTTGCCACCGCTGTGGTTTAGTCCAGCTTAATACGGATTAGTCCAGATCCCTGATAAATCTCCAAATGAAAGTGAGGTAAGTCTATGATATTGGATGCTCCACGTTAAAAAGAAAAAAAACATAATGCGGTGTGTTACAAAGCCCATGTGACCATACGCACCTCTTTAGTGCAGGGAGAGAAGAAAAAATCTCAACTACTGCGTTCTCAAAACACTAGAAGACACAAAACAAGGCAGCAACAGAGGAAAATTGATACTCTCTTCAATGATTTGTCTGCCTGCATCTCCTGCCTTCTCAATCTGGGGCTGTTAGCTCCCACCACATGATAAGAATTCCGGTACCTGTATATATTTTCCGGTTCACCAAACACTCTAGCATAAACCATCTCCCCAAACATCCCATGAAGAGGATGATGAAAACCCGGCATCAAGTTAGCACCAAGATTAGCCATCTGTGGTGATGAAGCATTCTCGTGGCCTAGAGAAGTATCGAAATGCTGATTCTGTTGAGGGTTACGAAGAGAACTAGATGATGGCAATGGAGCTGCAACACTGGCACCGGCAGCAGGTGGTCTTGGAGGTATAAAATTGTCCGGATCCAATGCCTTCTCATCGTGGTGCTTGCTATGAGCCAGTGAGGCCTGCCCTCGACCATAGAGCGGGATGATTGTGGTCGAGGATATACAAGCTTTGCAAACGGGGCATAGAGGGTGCTCATCAGATGTTAAGGAAGCAGTTTGGAGATGAAGCCACTTGTAGATGCAGGGCCAGCAGTAAAGGTGGCCGCAGTGGGTGACTACTGGTTCGTGAGCAAAGTCTAAGCAGATGTTGCAACTGAAACAACCATCAGTCGAGTTTTCACCCTCACTAGGACTGGGTTTCCATTCCTGGGATAGGTAGTGCCCATAAGCCATGAATTTGGAACCCTTATTCACAAATTTAACCCCTGGAATATATATATATATATATATATTCAAGAGATGAAACTAATTCAATACAAAGAATTGCAATAATAGCAGCACATATGCAAGTAAAATTAAGGTGAAGAGTAAGGTCAATATATTGCTTCGGAACTCTTAACGCACCAAATGAACTTTGTTCATAGAAAGAAAAGCAATAGCAGACAGGTATAGGATAAGGGAGAGAATGAATGGACAAAGAGGGAGAAATTCTGGATAGAATGTAGAGATAAAAGAGACAAATATTTATGTGTTTTATTTAATCACTAAGCTGTATGAAAAGTCTCCATCTTAGGGCCAATAAAGGAAACTAAGAACATGCTTAAAGACAATAAGGAAACTGTTATAAAAAATCCTCCAAATGTCAACTGTATTGATGGTTTAACTCCTGATTCACAAATAATTACCTATATATCATTGACAATACTCCAAATAGTTTTTCTCCATCTTTCATCAATCCCCTTGGCAAATACCAGAAAAGTACAACTTAAAGCAGCCAAGTAGTAATGGAAAATTGATGACACAGCAAATCTGAACCTCAGAACGCATTCAGTATACTTACACTTTGCCATGTCAGTTATAAGATATATCTTATAAATGAGATGCAATGAAGTGGAATAGAATATCAATTTCATGACATACAAGAAAGTTTTTCTTCCACTTACATATATTCCTCGTGCATAGGTTCCTTAAACTCTAGTTCTTCTTTGTTCTACCATTTGACAGCTCAAATTCCATTACACTAGTGTCCAGAGAAAAAGAGAAGGTCTTGAGAAGAAGATTTAATCACTTCAATAATGTGGACGCAACTGTTACTTATGTGATGATATTTCATAATTTTAGAATTACACATGTCAACAAGTAATGGAAACCTAAACCATATGGTATAATGACTGAAAGAAGATAACATAATTAGGTGAAATCTGAAAGTTATAAGGTCATATCAGCATAAATATTAAATGAATAGTTAATCTTATGATTCTAATCCCCATTTAAAAACCCTATAATGTGTACTGCGGCATAGAACATTTTCAAACATAATGCTTGTGGATCAAGACAAACAGATAGATTCTGGGTCATCCAAAAAGATATTGCAGAATCAGCACCATAAAAAAACGGAAAAGGCTGTCTTGATAATTATAGAAGTGAATTGAAATCAAATAAAATATTCATGATTATAAACAGTGAGTTTAGCATCAAGGCCAAAGGAATACATTCATATGTTTTAGGATCACCAAATATTTTGTACTCAGTCATGAGCAAAAGAAGAGTTCATTCCAAGTTCAATAAGATGCGCTTACATGAAGGGTTTCACAAGTACAGTAAACGAAAATATGGCCATGGTGCTGCTGAGAGAGCCTTACCCCATGTAGCTCAATTCAACTCGATTCAGATCAGTCATGACCAAATATGGCATCTAGAAACAGGTTGGTATATCAAAGAAAAAACAGAGAGAACAGAGCCTGTAAATATAGAAAGATAATTAATAATAAGGAGGAGATCCACCTAATTAAAGACTGGAAAATGGCAATGAGCGATCCCAAAAAGATTTTGCTATTTACATTTGGATGCCATATTCAACTTGTGTATCAAGTATATTGCAGTTAAAAAAGAAAGTGTAATTAAACAACGAAAAATGTCCAGTGAAAACTTAAACTTATAACCCTGAGTTCTACCAGAAAATTTAAATTTCCATGCATCATATATCCCAGTATATATTGATGAATCATGGGATTGCAAACAAATTTAAGAAACTGTTGATGACAAACATAAGCAATGACAGAGGACATTTTCACAGAAATGCTATTGGGGGGGGGGGTTTGATTTGTGAAATCTTTGTTTTTTATTTTTACTTCAGCCATCATACTATTTATATTTCCCATGTTTGTTGTAGGCTGAAAAAAATATAAAATTGAAAGAAAAAGAAATACTCTAATGTTAAAAGGGTTATTTTGCATCTCATCAACATTGTAACACACACTTCCAAAACTAATGAAATAAACATAAGTAATTATAATAATCACAAATAAAATATCATTAAATGATTATAAATAAATGCCATCTCCATCAAAACCTAATCTTTCTCAAGAAGAACTGGTATTTGAGCATAGAAAGACTATTTTCTTGATCTATATGAACCCAGAAAGGCTACAAATACTTGTAAAGAGTTTCCATAGTAGTGGCGTAATCTTCTATATCTCAAAAAGTTACTCTACAGATGATTCATTGGGACCTCGATACAGTGTTTTTGAATGACAAACAAGAACACAAGATCCAGAACATTCAAAACGAATCTAGTGAGATCATGAGCATAATTTATTTATTTATTAATTAAGAAGGTGGGAAACATAAAAGACTATGGAGATCATGAAATGATAACGACCCACCATCGTCCATTCACAGTTTACTCGACCAAAGAAGATGAACTCCATGGGAACAAACCTGATGATAGCAAGAAAGAAAATAAAAAAACCATACCCAGAAACGGAGAAGGCCTCAAAGATGCTGTTTAAAGGGATAATCTTGTGCGAAAGCGAAATCAGCAGTTTAGAGCAGAGGAGGAAGACGGTGGGATCCTTTATAGAAGCAAACCAATTCAAGATCCAATCCAAAGTCCAAATCTTACTGTGACAAGAATGAGTGAGTTCCTTTTCCCCACCACTATCACTCCTCTTATCTTGCTCACTTTCCCGGAAGAAAAATTTTAAACGACAAAAGCTATAGGCTCATATAAAATAAAATAAATTTTTTTTCGTATACTTAATTTAAAATAAAATAGCTTATACATAGATTTTTTATAGATTTTTTTTTTTTGGTCAATTTATTCATAGATTTTAATTTTTATGGTTAAGCTGTAACTCTATCCTGAATTGTTTTTCCCTTCGATAATACCTGAAAAAAAAATTATATAAAAGTATATATGAAATTTTCAAAATGATCTAAATATGTCACATTAATGGTTAACTAACAAACAATGCAAGTAACAGAAATGGGATTAAAGTTTAAAGGCAAAAATGATATGCCCATTGAATTAATCAGCATTGACCATTTACCAAGTAGTCCTTGCACACATTGCACAACATTTTTGCTCTCATCTTCTTCACGATGCAATGGTTGCATTTTTTGTCCTTTTCTTTGGTTTCTTAATCATTATCTCCATAAAAATCACTTAAAAAAATATTTTTATATGAGTTGAGATAAAATTTCTCTACATATTTACTAACAACTCTATAAAATCATCTAAAATAATAAGTTAATACAAATAATTACTAAAACTAACCTTGGACAAGCTCGGGCCCTAAAAGGTGGGAAAAGGTGGGAAGCTAGAACCACATTCCGTTTAAACTGCAGCAGAATCAAAATGTACAAGATTCATGAACCTAGCCCCATTACAGCCTTTGACTTTGGCATGCTCTTGAGGGGAACCAATAAGTGCCGATGTTATAATTACAATGACAAGATTCAATTAAAAAAAAATCATATAACCTCTCCAGAAACAGTGAGAAGAAAGCAAACACGAGAAAAACAAATGGTGAAAGGTTCAATAGTATATGATGAAAATGAAAGTGTTGGTTGGTGATGAATTTTTTTTTTTTTTTGTATTATATTGATTCCAATTGGAATATCTGGTTGACTATCAAATTTATATTGCATTATCTTTTCAAATGTTTAAAAGGAGTGTCAATGAAAGAAAAGCATATATAATTTAAAAAAATCCATTTTTTAGAATGGTAAATACCAACAAGCGTTTGGTTAGATCGGTAAGAGCGTCTAACCAGCATACACGAAGTCTAAGGTTCTAACCTTGAATATAGTATCGTTAAAACTTATTGGAAGAGCTTGCCACTCGAAGGGGTCCCAGAAGTGCTTGATCTCAATTAATCAATTGTTGAAACACCTAATAATATGATCCAAAAAAAGTACTGAATATCGGATAGCCAAATACAGTCAAAAAAAAAAAATAAATAAAGAATGGTAATTAAAAACCAGTCTAACAAATATTTTTTTGACCGATTATGCAGCCGATCCAAAAAAATAGCTGACTTTCCAAACCAATCTTATCTAGATCAGACTTACATCCGGTCTATGGCCATTTATAACTAGTCTAAATAACCATTTCTTCACTAGTGAATGCTAAGTTTCTACACCGGTTCCATTAGCAAATTTGTAGGTAGTGATTTACATGATTTATTTTTAAAATTTATCATTTTCTACACTGGTTATATAAGGACAAAATCTCTACACTACGCTGGTTATGCCTACCATTTGTACAGAAAGATCGAATTTCTTTGTTCTCTAAAAAAAATATTTTCTATACCAATTGACATTAAGTGCTTGTTTTGGAAAACCCTGTAAGCATTTAAAAAATTATACTTTCATATAAGTTGAGATAAAATTTATCTCACATATTTATCTAAATTTTCTTTAAATTACTTAAAATAAGTTAATCTATACACTCATATATTTATCTAGAAAGTGTGGTTCTTTGTACTTTACATGTTTTAGGATTGGTTAACCTTTTCTAAACTAGTTAATAACAACTAGTGTTGTCAAGTCTTTTTCTATACAATTACTCAAAGTCCAGCACTCTCTACACTGGTAAATTTGTTTTAATTTGTTGTGAAAAGGCTTTTTTGGACTGATGTGTAATAATTTTTCAAAAAAATAAATAAATGGATTAATTTGCACTTGCACAAAACACAGAAATCAGAATCCTGAATGGATATGACTGAATGAAAGTAAGAAAGAATAATGTTCAATCACTTTTAATTTTGAAACAAATTAAACAATCATTTCAACTTACACCAAAATAAAAAAAA
>QFDD01009334.1:0-10231 GCA_006871305.1 Vachellia collinsii
CTAATGAAACCTAGCTCACATCGGAGCTATCGTTGTGGTTAGCACATCGAAGTGTTTGCTCAGTCCTCTGCTTCCAGTTCTGGGGCTCTGTTTATTGAGTCTGGCTGCTCGTGGCGTTTGGTAGAGACTGAGCTTTTCGTTCCTCTCATCCTCACCGTCGGCCTCCACACAAAGCCTCTCTTCTTATTCTCTGCTTCGCTTCACCGCCACTCGCCACTCGTCCACCCTCCTCCGTCGCAAGGTCGCTTTCAGGAGATCTTCTGGTTTGTGCCTCTTCTCCATTCCTCTCTATTTCCTTCGAAGCAATCAGTAATGCTCCAACGCTTCTTTCGATTTCATTTATCTTCTTCTTCAGTCTTTCTCGACTCTAGCTGTAACATTCTTATGTTTTTTTTCCCTTTAATTTGATTTTATTATATTTTCTTTTTGTTATGTGAATAGTTTTTCTAGTATTTTTTTTTTATAGCTTTTGGCTAAGTTTTGTGATTCTCTATTGGATTCTTTTGTGATTTGTCGGTGGGTTTTTTTTTCCTGATTAATTTATTGGTTTGGATTTTGTTTAATTTTTCTGGGAGTCTTGTTTTTATTTTTCCAATCGTTAATCTGTAATATGTAATCAAAGAAAAACTTTCTTACTATTTCTTTTGTTGAAAGCCAGTATTCTATCTACTTCCTCTTCTTCCTTCGAAACCTTCGGTGAACAACATCTTTTTCCCATGTTCAGCATTTCGGTTAATTGGGCCAGCGAGGCAATGGCGACAAAGGCTTTGAGCTTTGTTGTTTGTGACTTCACAAGCCGACTTGATTCGAAGATCTCACCTTGTCATCCAAGAGCTTCCACACTCAGGTGCTCTGTCCATTTATCCTCTGACGCTGCCACCACTGGTAAAGCAACCTTCTATCATATCTTGTTTTTTTGTATATGTTTTGAGCCCAGTCGAATCTCGTTCACATGTTTTCTTGGTCTGCCTCTTAATCACAAAGGTTGGGGATCATTATTGGTTTTGCCAAGATTTTAATCACAAAGGTGGGGGGATCATTATCGGCTTTGCCAAGACTTTTATGATCTATTAACATATTTGCTATTGCCCCAACCTCAAACTGCAGTTTCTCAAAACTATGTGAACCAAAATTTTCTTTCTTGTTTTTCTTCTCTGAAACTGAATTATGCACTGCAGTTCCATTAGATTTGATGAAATGAATGTTGCAATTCCTTTCATTTCACTAATAGTCTCTTAAGTGTGTATCCTTTTTCCCCTCTGATGACGATTCTTTTATTATTGCAAAGAGTGAAGAAATTGATGTAGCTTTATTACCTGGAACATAGGTAAGGAACAGAGGCCTTGGAAAAATTCAGATGCTAGACTTGTGCTGGAGGATGGTTCAATCTGGAGAGCTAAGTCATTCGGTGCTTCAGGAACCCAAGTTGGTGAAGTTGTATTCAATACATCATTAACTGGGTGAGATAAACTATATCTTAATTCCCGAGCAGCAATTCATTGACCCTTTTTTCAGCGGATTAATTTCTGCATATGATGATCTGTTATGCATATGTACTGCAGGTATCAAGAAATTCTGACAGATCCTAGTTATGCTGGCCAGTTTGTGCTGATGACAAATCCACATATTGGCAATACTGGCATAAATTTTGGTAAGTGAAATGGTTCATATTCTAAAGTTCTTGAATTTTAGTTCTTGGGGGCTTTTAAATACTTTTTTTATGCATTTCTTGGCAGACGATGAAGAATCCAGAGAGTGTTTCCTTGCTGGTCTAGTAATCAGAAGCTTGAGTATTAGGTTCTTTTCTGCCGCTCTAGATATATTTCCCTTGACTTAGCTCTACTTAGTGTATTGACACTTTCTTCCGTTCATGTAAATATTTTTCAGTACATCAAATTGGAGATGTGCAGAACCACTAGGCGATTATTTAGCAAAAAGGAATATCATGGGGATATGTAAGATTTCATATAATAACTGCAAAAGTGGTTTTGAGAAGATCATCAGTCTGTGCACGATTTCAGGTCCTGATATTGATTTTGGCTCTTCCTTTGTCATGAAACAGATGATGTTGATACACGGGCAATCACACGCAGGCTAAGGGAAGATGGAAGTCTTATTGGTGTCTTGAGCACTGACAATTCTAAAACTGATGATGAACTACTTCAGGTGTCTCGTTCGTGGGATATTGTTGGTAAGCATGCAAATCTCTGAGGTTGTAAAAACATTTCTATGAGTAGAAGTTCATCACTGTTGCTTCATATATGCAGGTATTGATCTTATAAGTGGAGTATCTTGCAAAGCACCCTATGAATGGGTGGATCAAACAGCTCAAGAATGGAATTTTAACTCCAATGGAAGTCCTAGAGAGACCTTCCATGTAATTATCTATAGTGCACTGTTTGCTCCTCTTCTTTATTATTGACAATGAGATGGTTTAATTTACCCATCATTCCGGTGACCAAATTGCAGGTTGTTGCCTATGATTTTGGAATCAAGCTTAATATACTTAGGCGCCTAGCATCTTATGGCTGTAAAATTACTGTGGTACCATCTACTTGGCCAGCATCAGAAACTCTAAAGTTGAAACCTGATGGAATTCTTTTCAGCAATGGTCCTGGTGATCCTTCTGCTGTTCCCTATGCCGTTGAAACTGTAGAGAGTATTCTGGGAAAGGTGCCTGTTTTTGGAATTTGCATGGGTCATCAATTATTAGGTCAGGCACTGGGAGGTAAAACCTTTAAGATGAAATTTGGTCACCATGGAGGAAATCATCCAGTTCGTAACCTTCAAACTGGCCATGTTGAAATTAGTGCTCAGGTACAGAATTGAGTTTTTTTCTTAAAAATAATTTATTTTATGAGATGACTATGAGCACATATGGAAAAAATTAGTCCTAGTAGTAGTTGGGTGATATATTACTTAACAAACATGCAATTCTTCGCCATGAGTTAATATATATATTGGCTGCATATGCTTGATTATTATTAACTGAACCATAAGAGCTTAGATAGACCTTTGGTCTTGCTATGAACTGTGACGTAGAAGATCATGTCTAGCAGCAATATTAATGGAAAGACTTCATCCTTTGGCATCCTGTATTTGGTATGATGAACAAATGTTTGTGGTCATAAAGCTTGTAGTCAATTGGAAATGAAACTTAGTTATTAGCTTTGCCTTTCCCAGAAGTTTATATATTCTTTTAAAATGGCAGAACCACAACTATGCGGTTGACCCTGCGACATTGCCAGAAGGAGTGAAGGTTACTCATGTCAATCTCAATGATGGAAGTTGTGCTGGCCTCGCATTCCCTGCTCAGAAGATCATGTCGCTTCAATACCACCCTGAAGCGTCTCCAGGACCTCATGATTCAGATTATGGTATGAGACTTTTCGAGTTATGGTTATTACATTTTATAAAACACAAATGGCAAGAGGAATCAAAGCTTGTCAACATGCACAAATGTATATAGTGATGAAAAGTATGCTGTATTGTGGAATTTCTGGTTGAAGAGCAGGTTGAGATTCCTAGCTTGCAAATCCTGATTAGTGACATTACTTCATTTTGCTAGTTTCTTTCACTTCATTTAAAAAAAAAACAAAATCAATAATGCTCATGATTTATTGATAATGCAGCCTTTGAGCAGTTTGTGGAGCTAATGAAAAAGGAAAAAAGCAAGAAGCCTGAGGCAAGTTTACACCATCTTTCAACCGCGTGAGCCGTGGAAGCTGAGTGCTGTTAAGTGAGCTGCTATCCCAATGAGGATGAAATGTTAGGCATTAGTCTCAATGATTTTGTGGATGAATTTATCCATCAATGTTCTGCCGAGGTTAATTTAGGTTTTTATGGTCTTCCCTATGTACCAATAGTAAAGCTTGCCTGAGATTGTTGTATCTTAACAATCAAATGGGGAATTCATTGTCTGGAATTTTTGGATTGAGCAGTCTGTCAGCTGATTAATCATAAGACCAATTAATGTTACAATCCTCTTGTCTAACACTAGGAAATCAGCCGCGTGGGATCGGGAAACTCAATTTACAATCCTAGAAATCAGAGATTGCAGGGAACCTTCGAACAGCACATACGATGAATATCCTTCAATCATAGGAATTACCACGTGCAATAAGGAAAATTTTAAGGACCAAGACATGCGCATGTGTCCATGGCGGAACAACTGAAACTAGAGTTAACAGATAGAACAATCATTGTTTGTAATTGGTTTAAAAATACCCAGTACAGTGAATGATCGATCGAATTCAAATCACAGCAGAAATTCAATTCATTTCCTCGTTCACAATATGTGAGTGGTAGGGTTTGTTTGGGATGGTTTTGAAAATACACATTAATGTAAATTGAAACAATTTCTATTACACATTTAATTTGTAAACCATAAATCATGTTTAAAAAAATAACATTTATCACTAATCCAAACAAATACTTTAAAGAAAAGTAACCTACACACTGCAGAAAAACAAGGATCAAATCCACATCACGGAAGAATTGAATTCATCTAATCTCAACTCATTCAAAATAACCAAACTTAAAGTTCCCAAAGCTAACCATCTGTTCATTTGCAAGATATAAGACTGAAGTTCTAAATACAATTAGCTTGCGTTTGAAGAGAGCTGCACTTGAAAATTATAAAATACTTTCTCTGAAGCAACATGTTTAAAAATGATCCTTATTCAAAGGTGTAAATTAAGATGCAGTAGAAACACATTAAGCTCCCATTCCTCAATTTCTCAAATACGGAAAAGAAAAGGCATATCAAGATTGTACCCAACAAAACGAATATCTAGATATACCAGCATAAAAATCACTGATGCAAACTTTTACATAGAAAAATGAAATGTTTGTCAGTCAATTCCAAAACCCGACATCCAGCCAAATTAGAGTTCAAATGTCGATCAAACCCCTAGTAGGTCATTTAGAGACGCAGGATAACGCGGTCTCAATTATAAAGTCAGGATTGAAATAATAAAAGATTAATTTGAAATAACAACAGGAGCAACAATCATCTAATTCGTTAAACAAATTCACTGATCATAACAAGACAGTCTACAAAGAGAGTAGATATCTGTCCATTTTCACATATTCGCTGAATGAAAGCGGAGATACAATCCACTTGTGTTCAAAGAAAAAACTACGCGTTATCAAGCTCTCTCGCCTCTAATTCTCCTGGCAAGTTGGATATCCTTCGGCATGATAGTGACCCTCTTGGCATGAATGGCACACAAGTTGGTGTCTTCAAACAACCCTACCAGGTACGCCTCGGCAGCTTCCTGGAGAGCAGCCACAGCACTACTCTGAAACCTTAGATCGGTCTTGAAATCCTGAGCGATTTCTCGAACCAGACGCTGAAATGGAAGCTTGCGAATGAGAAGCTCAGTGCTCTTTTGATACTTTCTGATTTCTCTCAAGGCCACAGTTCCTGGTCTGAAACGGTGAGGCTTCTTCACACCACCGGTGGCCGGAGCAGATTTCCGAGCAGCCTTGGTGGCCAGCTGCTTGCGGGGAGCCTTTCCGCCGGTAGACTTACGAGCAGTCTGCTTGGTCCTTGCCATTGTTGAACTGATTTCTGTTGAAGCCGCCTGCAACGTAGAATTGAATGGAAAAGATGAAAGAGTAGTGTGATGAAGATAGAGGGTGGGAATTTTGGTATTTATAGATGATCAAGTTTTGAAATTTCTGGAGGGAGATGGGTTTCGATGAACTGAGGACGCGGATTGAGGATTGATCTGACGGTTAGGATTTGGTTATGAGGCAGCACACGGATCGCCATCTTTTGGTTTGAGACCGAGATTTTTACTTTTGCTTTTGAAATTTTCAAGCTCGGCGCCATAACTTCTAAGCGAGAGAGTTTTATTTACAAATTTCAATTTTGATTTAAATTAGTTGAGAGCCTGATTTAAAGTTTAATAGTTAGATTGTAATCAATCTATGATTAAATAAATATATTTTAATTATATTTCAGCTGTCCTAAATAAAAAATAAAAATAATAAGTATATAAAAAGTTGATCTCAAATGGAAATTAGTAAAATTAATTAAAAAATATTAAATATATACCCCCCTTATTTTATGTTTTATGGTAAATATACATTTTTATGAATTATGAATATTTGCTCAATAATCTTTCTGTCCCTGTACTGTAAAATAAAGATATGCCTCAAACGCAGCTTATGGTACATAATCGAGAATTTAAAGAGCAAAAAATAATTTCATCATTTACGTAATTCACAGCCAATCTGACATTAAAATTGTGTGCAAGATGGGGATAGCAAATAATTTTGTGAAGACACTTTAAGCTTTTCTGCGGCGTCAAGATGTGTGATTTGATTCATATAGTTTTTGAACCTTTTTTTTTTTTAGAAAAATACTGGATAACAATTCATCTCAATATTTTACAGAGTATTATCTTCACCAACCGTCAGCTCTTGTTGAGAAAAGGTGGGTATTGATCAAATACAACAAAAACATTCCCATCATAGTTTGAGGATTTAGCTAGGTACTCTGCTAAAAAAAATTCTCCCCATTGGAATAGGAA
Source organism: Vachellia collinsii (assembly GCA_006871305.1). Taxonomy (NCBI): domain Eukaryota; kingdom Viridiplantae; phylum Streptophyta; class Magnoliopsida; order Fabales; family Fabaceae; genus Vachellia; species Vachellia collinsii. The sequence continues at coordinate 6,543 of QFDD01009334.1, forward strand.
TTAAGAATCTACTAGTTCCTACTAAACAATTCATGTACATCTACAATAATATATATGAATGGGTAGCACAACCCCTAATGATAAGATTAATGGCCTCTATGCAAATAGAAACAAGAACTATTTTCCTGTAGACCCCGATTCCAACATAAGTGCAATCCATGGATGAAGCTAAGTAGTTCTGCTATTACTGGAGGTACTATTGTAAGTTTGCATTAGTATCTACAGAGCCATCTCCCATCTTTCGACCAAAGGACTCCTCCATATCCACTTTGTCCATTTTGTAGCACCGATCCATCAACCTCTGGCTTATGAAAATCCCTTTGGACACTTTCGATAATAGGTCCCCTTATACCACCAATGGTATAGAAGTTGCATTGCTTCATTAAATATTGGTCCCAACATGCCCTATATGGACTTGAGTTAGCATCATTACACAAAAGATTTTTGATGGGTTAAACAACCTGCAAAATTTCACAACCCTAAACATAACTAAACAGAGTAACCCAAGGAACTTTTTTGATGTGTTGTTTCCTTACATCATGAGTTAGATTCCATCGAACCCATTCCTTGCCTTGTAGTGTTGAGAATGTATGCCATATTATCAAGGAAACCACAGATCTCCACCGATTGAGAGTGTGCTCGCACTCTCTAGTTAGATGCATACTATTATCCTCCTTCAAGCAGCCAAACGGACAACTGTCAACTCTTATGATTCCCCTTGACTTGCGAAGCTCTGTTGTGTGGGCTCTTCCATGTGCAAATAGCCACATAAACGCCTTTATTTTTTCCAAAACAGCCCATTTCTAAATCATCTTCCAAATGCTCTCTATCTACTGACATGTACCTACAAGAAGAAAGTGTTAGGCAAATTTAACAGTAAAGGTGCCATCAAATGATAATTTCCAATATAAATTATCTTCTCATCTCGCGGCGAGTGTACACACACTTATCGTTCAAAAATATAATATGATAAGAAAGATTCCAGCTTCTGAACATTCCACTCCCCTAGTGGGGTTACAAAGTTAACCACTCAATCATTCATGTTAATCATATTTTCCCTCCAGTGAATCAAGTCAATAAGTAGTGTGTTAATAACCGACCAATTCTCAAACAAGAAAAAGGTATTCCTACCATTACCAACTTTTGTTCCCACATGATTTCTAAATTTTCCCCAAATTTCACATATTCCTCTCCAAGTTAAGGATGAATTCCTAGCTTTCTTAATCAAGGGAATTTTTCAGTCTCCACATTTATATTTAGATCTCAAGACCTGAACCCACAAAGCTTGTTAGTCACACAATCTTTCAGCAAAGCTTCATTTTGAATCTTGAGGTTTTTAATTCCCATACCTCTTGCATTTTCGTATGTTATCTACTACCAAGAGATTAAGTGGAGTTTCTTTTGAGTTTCATCCTCCCCCCACATAAACTTTGTACTCTCCTTCTCAATTTCTGATAACAAATTTCTTAGGAGAAGAGAGGTTTGCATATAGTAGGAAGGAATAGCCAAGACCATCAACTTAATCAAAGTAGCTCGACCAGCTAGATTTAGGAATATCTTTTTTCAACCAGCCATCCTCTTCTTTGTCTTATCTACAATTGGAGCAAAGGTAGCATAAGATTCCCTTTTATGGATTAAAGGAACATCCAAGTACTTCCCTAGATCACTCGTCAAACCAGTATCAAGCGGTTAACTCATATCTCTAATTCTCAAGCTATGGACATTCTTAGAGAAATAAACTTTTGACTTGTTTCGATTCATACCTTACAGAATTTGTTCAAGCATTCCACTATCACATCCACCTACTCATAGACGCTTCCCCAAACAGGATTAAGTCATATGCGAAGAAAAGATGAGGTATGGGTGGCGCTCCAGCGTTCAAGTAAATTGGAACCCATACCTATAGCATCTTGAATGATATGGTGAAGTCTTTCCATATAGATGGCAAAAATATAAGGTGAAATTGGATATCCTTGATGAATACAGCAGGAAGATGTAAACTCCCCATTTCATGACACTTGAAAGGTTGGGGTTGCAATGCAAGACATAATAATATTACATAACGTCTCGTTGATATACACTATTCCTAAGGTGTCCTTGATGAAATGCCATTCCAATTTATCATACACTTTCTCCATGCTAACTTTTATTGCCATCCATCCTCCTTAGCATGTTAATATACTTTGCAATGCATTTGGGAAATCCATTCATTGTTGACAATTCAATAGTATTCAACACTTCGCTCCGAAACAGGTCCCTATAATAATTCAAAGCATAATTTTTATCTCCTATATTAAAAAGCTAAGATAAATAGATAATTTAATATAATTTAAGACAAATGACCACTTCAACTATATTAAAAAGCTAAGATAATTTAATATAAATATTTAATTTTAGAAAATTCACAACAAATGACCAGACAGCAGTTATCCCCCCCCCATTCTGGGCCAACTTCTTTTCCCTCCTTTTGCATCCCAAAGTAATAGTCCAACGAATGAACAGCATAAAAAAAATTCAGCATTTAGAAAACCGGGCCTTCAAATCTACGCATTTGGCCCAATGAAAAATCTTCAACAACAGTCAAGTTGAGAGAAATGCTCACATCTAATATTCGATAATATTTCGAGTATGATTGTCTTCAAGAGGATGATACATATGTTTAACAAAACAAAATATACTAAAAATTCATTTAAAAAGAAAACAGTAGACATTAGTATTAAGGGAAGAGACTTTAATCATAAGTGTATAAAATGTTTTTGGAAGAGCTACCTTTGATTAAATCCGATAATGCTAGAACATGACATAGTCATATAAAAAAGCCCTTAAAATTAATTTTCAAGGCAAAATAGGGAGAATTATAATGAAATCCTAATGAAGAGACTTTTAATCACCCAAAAATCTCAATGACAATTAAGGATTATAAACATCTTATCATTTTTACCCTAAAACTTATCATTACATTCTTTTCACTTGTCATTTGACTTTTAAGGCCTTTTTTTTTTGGTAAGAAACTAGATTCTATTAGCTTAAACGATCGTACAAGATACAAAAGAAATAAAACAAGATTCCTTCATCATTCTCTATCTATATCTAGAAAAGAGGGAGGATGATCATGGATGCAAGAATTACTCGTGAAGCTATGAGAATGTCTAGCTTACTAAATCAGCAAGTTCTCCCCAGAATATAATTGGTGGTGATGTACCAATGTATATGGAAAATAAGTTGAGCCTCCTGGAAAGCATCACTAAAAAGATGTGAGGTTTTGCATGCTCTCGTGATGAGGTTAATGGCTTAAACACAATCGAATCAAAGGTCAATTTATCTAAAACCTCGTGCCCAGCAGATATAGAGCCCATGGCCATGGATGATTCCATTGAGTTCTACCATACTTTGGGGGGAACATTGATTAGTTTGCAGCAGTGGTTGGAATAACTAGCGCCCTTCATGGTCCCGCAAATATCGTCAAGGATTGATCCATCAATCTCTAGTCTTCTTGTGAAATTCAAAGGGGACAAATAATCCCTCCAAAAACATATTAATTAAGAAAAATAGTAATACTAAAAGTAGTGCACTAAAGTGTTGTGGTTACGTTACACCTATTTGTTAAGTATTAACGGTCAAAACTGTTTTTTCAATATCATTTACGGTTTATAAAGTAAGTATATGAAAAAAAATATAGTCTCAACTCT
>QFDD01009335.1:0-11718 GCA_006871305.1 Vachellia collinsii
TACAATTGAGTTGTGTGTGATCGGCTAAAAGTTTTGTCTTTAGATTATGGGTAAGTCTAATCCTTTGTCTAAAATTTTATTTCACTAAAAAAAAAAATTGAATGGTTTAGACATGCGCATACCATTAATAAAAAAAATGCATTTTTGGGTTGCCTTAAACAATTATCACAGACATTAATAAGACAAGATGATGAGGAAAGAATTTGGAAATATGATATACAAAAGTATTGGTAAGCCAATTTAAACTGAAAGTGAAAAAGAACTGCATAATTGCAAGGTGATCACTCTTGAAAAAAAGGAAGCATATAAAATATAGCATATTGACTTACTCGAATGAGGTAATTAAGACCTCAAGTTGGTTCGTTGATCATAGTTTAAACATGGAACTTTTATGAGTTATGCAAAGCAGAGCCTTACATATATATAACGAAAATTAATGAATATTATTAGCAGTGAAAATTATATATATAGCAGAGGCTTGTTGGCATGGCAGATGAAGTTAATGGTGAAAGTCTCGCCAATAGTTTAGTTGAATGGAGGGTATTTCAAAATATTCCAAAGAAATATGCTTTTGTATACCCTAGCCTGTCACCACTTCACTCTTGTAGGAATCGCCTCTTCCATTTTATAATGCCTTTGAATGAATGGTAAAGAAATATGCCTTTTGAACTTCTTGTGTTTGATTCTTTTAGTGTTTTACCTTTCGATCAAATGTCAATTCAGGTAAATATTTTTAAAATTTAGCATATTTTTTTAATATTTAATATAGAACCATCATTTAAATTTGATGAATCAATATTTTTCATTAAATGAAACTAATAATATTAAAACTAAAAAATTGAAAATACATTATATAAATTTAAAGGATTAAATTAAAATTCGATATAAATTTTGATCATACCTTAATAAAAATATATATAAAAAGGGGCAAATCTTCCACACACACACACACATTGTCATCAATTTTTTTGAATATATATTTTATCACTGTAGTTAATGATATGTATGTACAAGAGTTTGAAGGTATGCCCTTGGTGGCAAGCCAACTCACCTAATTTTTTGTATAAAAAATAAAAGTAACGGGCAATGGACACTTGCTTGATCATATCGGGGAGTTTTGAATTTAAGTTCAAGGCTGATCTTGCAACGGTCTAGAACATTTCGCTTAAAGCCTTAGCCAAATAGGTCAGGAACCCATCAACAGCCACAATAGATTTACCAATGGAGGTTTTTGAAATTTACAGTAAAGCTGAAGGGTCCGATGCTGATTCTTTTTCGGATGATTTGGAAGAAGATCCCGATTTTGATATAACCGAAGAAACCTATAGCAAGTTTTCCAACCTCTCAATCGAAAAGAAGAAGGCTACGACGAGGTAATTTCCTGGGTTATTTGACATTTCATTTGTAATTTGCTTTTCAGTTTCAATCCATAACAATTCCGTCATGTCCAGTATTTTTTATGGTGAGGTTTCGCGAATGAAGATTTACCCAAGGGAGCAAAAGACTGAACCCGGTCTTGATGAGAATGATGAGAAAATTTTTGAGAAAGTACAGAAAATCGTAGAAGGTTAGTTTATTAACCTACGCACAAGCACATATTGGTCTTTTGGATTGGGGAAGGACATAGAATGTTGAACGAATGCTTTGGCTTCCTGTTACTTTAATCTGATCAGAGATATCATTTCACTACCCCCACAAAATTTTCCATTAAGCTTCAATCTTTGTGTGCTGTTGAACCTGAAAGAAGTTGAATAAATTTTGAAATGCATACGCAGGGATTCTGTTTTCTTATTGTGAATATCCCGCTTCCTCTTATGTTCTTTCCTCTTTCTGAGTGCAAAGATCCACCATCCGGAGAAAAACATGTTTTCTGTTATTATAAGAAAGTTGCCTTCTATTGGGCTAGAACAATACAGGTGCATTTACAAATGTAAAAAGGATGGTATTGGTTTAGGACACAACTTATGCTCTGCTTTACTAACAAAACGTTGGTATTTATCATATTATGAATACTCTTGATGTTCTTATTTTATCACATCTCTGGCATTGTTTTGATTGGCAGCAAAAGAATTGGAGAAACTAAAAGTACCTGAATGCAAGTTGTATTTGAGGAAGAATGGGCTGAGATTAACGGGAAATAAGGACACGCTTATTCAGCGAATAAGGGAGCATCTAGAGTAATTATCATTTTATGCATGTGAAGCTTTCCTTTAGGGAAAAAAATATGGTTTTTCTGATTGTGTTGGATTTCCAGGATTATAAATGGTGGAGGAGAGAGGAGGTACCCGCCTTCTAGCTTTGTTCAGAATTGTAAAGGTACCTTTGAGGACTCATGAGTTGTTCAATATGTTCACATCAACATAGGCAGCACATGTGAAATTATCGAATTGTTTGGAATACAAATGAAGATTTGATTGCTTCATGCAGGTGATGCATGCACTGGTGATGTTGTTCTGTTTGAGCAAAATGTTTACGAAATGTAAGCTGCTCTATTTATTTTTCTTATCTTATTTTCTTCTAATTCATCACGTTCGTCCTTCATGAAGCTTTATTTACGGAACCTTATTATAATGCACAGTCCCATTCTTGCCTTATTTGGAACAAGGAGAAATTCATGATGTTGATGGAAATGCTTAGTAGTAAACAACATATTCTTCCAGTTGCATTATCTGAAGTTTTAATAAGATGTCTAAGGTGGTTTTTTCAGGTTCAGCATAGCATCTAGGAGTGCCAGTGGTCCACCTTGTGGCAAAAGGGTAGTTGTAGGCCGTATAGTGAAGGAAAGCTATGGTGCTGCGAAGCAGCAGCATACATTTACGGTGAGAAAATGATTCTCTTAAAATGAATTACCACCTTTATGTTGTTAATACAAGTCATTAATGGTAACTGCACAGAGAAAAGTAAATAAATGTAGTGTATTTCCCATGAAGCGGGCAGATTATCTGTGTTTTGGATGCCACTTTAAGTGAGTGAGTTATCCCTTAATCTTCTGTTATTTTTATTAACTATTTGCCAATTTGGATACAGATTGAAGTACTGTGGAGCAAGGGAGAGAAGCCACTTCCTCCACTATATCCCTTACTGATTAAGGGTAGAAACCTTTATAGGATGAAGACTTTGAGACAGGTTCCTGTTTTGCCAGAATTTCTTCCTTTTGCCATTAGTTGATTGCTCCCTGACCATTTGAATTGATGAGTCAATGTCTTTACTTTTAGAGATGGGATGATGAAGGGAAAAGGCAGAAAATTTTGATGGAGAAACACTCCCGGGGAAATGTTGCAAGGGCCAACAGAGAAGCAAGGATACAAGAAAAGGAAAAAAGGAAAACAACTAAGGAAAACGGGTATGCGAATCACCAAATTAATGCGATCCAACTTACACTCTAAAAATACTAGACTTGTTGCATTATAGTACTATTAAGCCACTTGACAAAAATCTAACATAAAAATTCATTATTTCCATAAACTGCCTCTTACATTTATGATTTGTAGATTGAAGATGGAAAAGGACCAACATGATAAAATTGTTCAGTCTTATCATTTAATTATATTTTTGTGTTTTGAAGTTGTTGGTTTGTTTGTCCAGGGTTGTTAGAAAGGAGTTATCAAGTAACCAATCTCAATCACAACCACTCACGACAAAGTCACGAAATCAACATGAAGAATCTAGATGTATCAATCCACTCACAATGAAATCACAGTATCAACATGAAGAATCTAGATGCATCAATCCACTCACGACGAAGTCAAAGAATCTTTATGAAGAATCTATATGCATCAATCCACCCACAACAAAGTTTCAATATCAACATCAAGAATCTAGATATATCGATCCACTCACAACGAAGCAGTATCAACATCAAGAATCTAGATTCATCAATCCAGCAAAGGCAGATTTTTTCTTTGACCAAGGTGAAAGAGTTGCAACAAGGCCTCTCCATTTCAAGGAGAAACTCATTAGTACCGAGAATTATTCTTGCAATGCTATGACAAACAGCTTTGCAGAGTGGCCTTACCATAGAAAACCTTTGACAAGCGCCAATTACTTGTTTCCTTTGATCCTAAACGGAGAATCCTTTGAGACAAAGCAACCTTGCAAATATTATGACCAAGGGAGGTGTCGTTATGGAGGCAACTGCAAATTTTTACATGGTGTGAGATCATAACTTTCTTCTTTCTTTTTTGTTGGGTTTTTGTTCCCTTCCTATGTGGAGAAAGATCCAATATTTGAAGTCCATTTGTGTCCCATTTATTAAAGTTGAGAGGGAACAGATTAGGGCATTTGGAGAAAGGTCTAATATAAAGGAAAACACAACCATTTGAGAGAGAAGAAGAGAGAAAGCTATTTTCGCTCATTCACGTGGTAGTAGTCTCGATAAATCAATTCTTACACACTTGTTAATTGTTGTATAAGGTTAAAATTTTGTTAACAAGTTTAGAACATCCAATGTGTCGTTTCTAATGGTTGATTCATTTTCTAGTGTGAGAGTTATTGAGTTCACTTCACATGTTTTTGTAAGTATTTTCAGCTTATTTACTATCCAATATAAGTTAGTAAGTAGTAACTTTGGTTATTTAGCTTATTATTTGCACTTATTTATGTATCTAATTGAGACTCTTGTAAACTTTTGTAATCTTATTGGAGATGATTTTCATTTATATGAACGAAACTCTTAAATTAAATGATTGTTCACGTTAATAATTTTAATATCTCTAGTGCTATTTAATTTTTATCATACATTTGTTTAATTGTTTCTTTGTAGACTTTTGCAATTAATGAAAAATTATTTCCTGTGCATGTAACTTATTTGCTTGACTTGTGTTTTCCTCGGCATTTTCCCAAAGATGTGAGACTATAGCTTGATCACATGTCAATAGATTGAACTTGGAAAAAAAAAAGAAAGAAAGAAATGTTATCCGACCGTAGTGCCGGTAATATGGGTTGAGCCCGCGGGCTCAACCTGCCAACCCGTGGCGGGTTGGGTTAATAAAATATAGGACCATTTGGGTGCGGGTATTTTTGGCCCGCACCCGCCTAGCCCGTACCCGCGGCGGGCTAGCCCGCCAAACCCGCCAACATTTTTTCTTTTTTTTTTTAATTTAAAAAAACATTAAAATTGCTTTATAAAAAAATATACAGATAACGTTATATTATAAAGTAAACCTAATTAATATTGAATGTTTATTAATCATTTGATTGTTTTATATTTAGGTTAAATTCAATCTTATAAAGTGTATTATATATCTTAAAGTTGTATTATATAAAATTTAAATTAAATATTTTATGTTCAAGTTGTGATGTATTTTTATTAATTAAATTTATGAAAAAGAATATTTCATTTGAGGTATTGAAACAAATAAAAAAGATATTTTAAGTGTAAGTTGAAAAAATATTATGGGTAAAAAAAATTTAAAAAAAATAAAAAAAAAGTGGCGGGCTGGCGGGTTAGCCCGCCAACCCGCCGTGGCGGGCTAGGTTGGGATTTTCGCAACCCATATTGATGCGGGTATTTGAGCCCGCCCCGCGGCGGGTCAACCCGCACCCTGCGGGTTGGCCCGTATTACCAGCACTACCCGACCGTCAGGAGCATAGAGACTCGGAATGAGGAGGAGAATCTCACTGAGCGACAGTGAAAGGATGGACGCACACACAAGTGATCTTCCAAGTCAAATGTATGAATGAGTAGCTAGTGGCATTTGGAGTCAAACTTCTGCCCTGATCAGATATCAAATTTACTGAAATTTTTTCAGTTAATAATGGATAACGGACCATGTAATATAGCTTTATTCATTTAAAATTGGTTAAAATAAATAAAACTCTCCTGAATTTTTAGTCATTTGCACATGAGCATGACCCTAATGTTTTATATTTTGTCTATCAATTTCATTACCGTTAACATCACCATTAAAGTTAACATTTTAATCATATTGTGTTTTTTTTTATAATTTTTATCATATAACATTTCATTTAAAAAATAACAGTTGGCATTTTAACTATATATTTAAGTGCATTATATTTTTTATTTAAAAAAAAGGAAAATGTTATATAAATAACTTCAAGATATGAAAAGGACATATTAATGACTTCAATATCACTAATCTCAAATCAGTCTAGAGGTATTAATTTGAGATTTCATAATGTTGTTTATGTGTTTGTATGCCCTGTTCCTCTTTTGTATACCATTCTCAAGCATAGCAACGTATTTATAAGTCAAGTATAATGAAATTACAGTTTGAGTATAAGGAATATTCAGTAAAATATAAGAAATTCACACATGCAAATTAAGACCCTAAAACTTTAAAAAAAATGGGACTCTTTTATTAACACATTTGCAAATCAAGCATAGTAAATTGCAACTTCAATATAGGAATACCCAACAAAATATAAGAAATTCATACATATGCAAATTATGATCCTGGAACTTTCAAAAAAAAAAAAAAAGGACTCTCCTTGCCAACGCATTTTGCAAATCAAGTATAGTGAGTTACTACTTGAGTATAGGGAATGCCTAATGAATTATAGGAAATTCACATATAAGCAAAAAAAAGAAAAGGTAAATAAGTAAATTTATAATATTTTAAAATTTCAAATTGATGCCTCTAGTTTAATTTGGAATTTGTATATTCAAAATTCTGATTTGTCATTAGGGTATTTTTGCAGGATTTTTCCAAAAATAAATGCTCAAATAAATATTTTAAATACTTTTTTGAAGTATTGTATTTTTAAGACTTCTTATTTCAGAAAGAAGCTGTTAAATAAATAATTTAAATACTTAATAAGGATTTTTGTATTATTTTTAAATATTTTGAGTATTTAAAAATAATTAAAATTATGTCTAGAATGTCAAATGTTATTTTTTTAAATGACATGGTATATAATAAAAATTATAAAAAATATAATATGATAAAAATCTTTAAGTTTAACTGTAATTTTAACAGTAGAAGAATTGATAGATAAAATATAAAACATTATGTTCTTTAATTTAAATTTTAATGATCGATAGTCTTATAGGTAAATCATTCCATGTTATGCACCAGTTATATAAGTTTTTCACATATGATTTTCATATATCCTTTATTCGATTCCGCTTTCAGCATTCAGATTTTTTTTTTTAAATGATGTCCATCTGAAATTCTTTCCAGATAACCAATAAGAATGTGATGATCATTTATCTACATTAAAAATTTAATAATAACGTAGCAAAGTCTAATGATGTTACATGAAAGTAGCTGTTCTTTTCAATTCAATGATTAAAAATACTGTATATCTACATTCATACAGTGACTCACATACTGACAAATAAAAATAATAAAATTTGTGAATTCCAGCTTGCCTTTACTCACGCACGCACAAAGCCCGGACTTAGCGCCATTTCTATAGTATTTAATATGGATTTTTTTTTCCCTTTAATCACACATTCACACACACATGTATATTAAAATACATACATATGCACGGACGCCTATAGTATATAGTGTCTTATTATACATAATCTATTTTTCGTGGCAACCATTGTGATTGGTTCTGGCCAACGGCAATCATTGTGATTGATTCAATGACTCAGCTAGTGAGGTGGTGCGTTTTATTCGAGGCAGCAATTGCTGGTTCCTATGTGGGCGTATTGTTCATCTTCGCTTCATTTTATCCGTGCTTTAAAGGAGCAGCTTCGTATACATAGCTCTTCTGGTTGTTCAAATTTCTGCACAGCTTGTGAATTTTCAGCTCTGATACAGGTACCCCATGCCATTCTTTAGCTAGTTCAACGCACTTGATCGTACTCTTGATCAATCTGATTACTCTTAATTTGCTCTGGTTTCTCACTTCTCTGGACTATTTCAGCTCTGGTACAGCTTTGTTCCCCTGCATTGTTTTGCGAATTTGGTTGAGACCATTGTTAAAAAGATGCTTGGGAATATTTACTGCGTTTAACCAGCGTATTATCTGTTAGAGGTTTTCTTTCGAGCGGATGGTTGGGAAATATCCTTATTTGCTTTGTTGGTTAAAAGATCCAAGCTTTGCCAATTTGATGCCCCATTTTCAATTCCTCTCTACCATCAATCTAGTTCTTTCATCAGCTCACCTTTTACTTTCTCTTGTAAAATTTTTGCTGTATGTTGACGAAAGATACATGTGCCAATGAACAGATGACATACGTTAGAAAACGAGATTGTGTCAATAAGCTGACTGAAAGCATGATTTATGTAAACCAAAGCGGATGATCAATTACTGGTGGTCCTGGTGGACATATATTTTTCAAGTTATGGGTTCTAAGGAGATGCATACACAGTTCCCATCTTCCCCACCCCCTCCCCCAGATAATAATAACTTATGAATTTTCAAGAGTATTTAAACTTGTTTTGTTCTTCTCTGCATCAGGGTATTAGGAATTACAAGTTGGCTCAAAAGAAAATATTAAGAATTACAAGTAGTGTGAACTTACCGGTGTAAATTTTCAGGGAAAATGGCTCCTGAGCCTGTTAATGTTAGGGAGTTTCAGCAATTGGCTAGGGAGGACCTCCCAAAAATGTATTACGATTTCTATGCTGGTGGAGCTGAAGACGAGTTCTCACTCAAGGAAAATATGGAAGCATTTCGTAGGATTACGTACTATTCTTTACTGATAATGTTCTGATTCGTGGTGCATAGAATTAACATTTACTAATGCGTTGGTTTTTTGGTTGGTTTCTCACTTCTCAGCTTACGACCTAGATTTCTGGTGGATGTTAGTAGAATAAATATGTCCACTACTGTACTAGGATACAGAATCTCCGCACCAATTATGATTGCTCCTACTGCAATGCATAAGTTGGCTCATCCAGAAGGTATGAATCATCAGGAAGACGTTATTATGATTGTATGTTCACTCACCTTCTATTTCCATCACGTTAATTATTGTATTTTTCTGTCATTTATCAGGAGAGGTTGCCACAGCCAAAGCAGCAGCTGCTTGTAACACCATAATGGTATGTATATTCGAGAAAGAAAGCCTTATCACTTGCTCAAACACCATTCTTTGCTGAAAGTTTCCATGTTTTTTTTTCAAGGTTTTATCTTTCATGTCTACCTGCACTGTGGAGGAGGTTGCTTCAAGCTGCAGTGCCGTTCGGTTCTTCCAGCTCTATGTATTGCTCATAAAGAATTATGATTTCTTTGGTTTATTTTTCTTCGTCTCTGTGCCAGATTTTATCACCTCCTCCTTTTTTCCTTTTTCTTTACTATCATTTGTTGAATTTATACTTTGATTTTGTGATATTTGTTCAACAGGTTTACAAAAGGCGAGACGTGACAGCTGCATTATTACATAGAGCTGAAAAGCTTGGATATAAAGCCCTTGTTCTAACAGTTGATGTTCCCCGACTTGGTAGAAGAGAGGCAGACATAAGGAACAGGTAACTGATGATTTTTTTGTTGTATATTCTTTATTTTCCCCTAATAAGTCTAAACAGCTTGCAAAAGCTAATATAGATTTGTTTCTTTGAGTGGATCAAATACTTTGCATATGAACATTCATGCTGCAAGTGATCTCCTAATGTTGTTGGTATGTCTTCTGCAGAATGGTGGCACCTAAATTAAAGAACTTTGATGGCCTTTTTTCAGCTGAACTTGAGTCTGTAAGTACTATACATCCATGAGTCAAATTTTTACCTTTATTGTGTCTGCTTTTCCCATCTTACCTTTCTCCTTTTGGAATATGCTGGAGAAATAAATCTGGGACTTGTGTTAAAACATTTATTTCTTCAGTGATTTATCTTTAATTTTTCCTTCAAGATTGTCAAAAGATCAACGTTGTATACGAAAATGAGTGTTCAGAATATGTCCTAGAACTGCATTGATGGGTTTTATTGGATGAAATTGTTAACCTCGATTTAAACGTTCAGGACAGTGGTTCAGCTCTGGAAGCTTCTGCAAATCAGACATTGGATGCATCATTGCAATGGAAGGTATGGATAAGAATTGAGTTGAGCTTGTTGTAAAAAAGAAAAGATGAATTGAATAAGAGCTCAGATTTCCCTTTTCACACACTTTTTAGGAAATGTCTCAAAAATCTGGAGATAAACAATGTTAAATGAAATGGCCAAAAGCAATTTTTCCATTGTTGGAAGCGCACAAGCACGCCAAAAAAAAAAAAAGTTCTTCCACGGAATATCCCATGAAAATTCTGAACCTCTTACACTTTGGTTTAACAAATATCACTATGATGGAGGGATATAATCAAATGAATCATGTCTTTTACTGAGTGGGTACTAAGTTTCTGGCCTCTGTGTTCCCATTATATCAAACTGGAGTAACGTATTTTTAGGAAAAGTACTAATCTTCTTGTCTAATTAGTGCAGTGATATGACTTAGCTGCTTGATGCCTAAGATATTATCATAAAGTTTATGTATTTCACTCTCACTTTAAGTGTTTTTGTATAATAACTTGACCACCATATTTTGGGCAGGATATAGCATGGTTGAAATCTATTACAAATCTGCCAATTCTTATCAAGGGTATACTTACCGGTGAAGACGGTATGTAAAAGCATAGCGTATGTTCTGTACTTGATGATTCATTTTCCAAATAATGGTTAATGAGAAAGACATTGATTCATTTCTCTCTTAGAAATTCAGACATAGAAATCCTTCTGCTGATTAATAATTATATTGATATCATGATATATTCTCATAACTATTAATTTTCGAAACTTATCTCTTGAGGCTTCTGCCTACATTTTTGTAATATATTTATAATTATTAATAATATACTTGATAGTTCATTCTCATATAGTTCATTTTCATGTTGCTCGTTGACTTCTTTATCTGGATATTAGTTAATCTGCAATGGAATGGTATTGGCAGCAATTAAGGCAGTGGAGGCAGGTGTTGCCGGCATAGTTGTCTCAAATCATGGAGCCCGCCAGCTTGATTATTCCCCAGCAACCATTTCTGTACTAGAAGAGGTGATTCGTTATAGGCGATTTGATTAAGTAAATTCAATATAATTTTTCTTCTTATCTTCAAAACATATGGGTTTTTAACTAACTTGACATGTTTCTAAGCATAAAAAAGAACATTTGTGGGGTTCAAAAGTATAAGTAAAAGAAGAATACATAAATGAAATCTGATTTAATTTAGGTTGTGATAAATGGATGGTTGCCATGATATGTAATTAGAACACTGATGTTTGAAACAAGTATAATGGGGGGTTGGCATGTCCAGTATAATTCACATTGGCATCCCATGAATGCAGGTGGTGCATGCTACCAAAGGTAAAATTCCTGTGCTCCTCGACGGTGGTGTACGGCGAGGAACAGATGTATTTAAAGCTTTAGCCCTCGGTGCACAAGCTGTCCTTGTAAGCTCTCAGCAGAGGCTGATAAATTTATCCTTTATTACTCATTTTCATTGTTCAAGAATCCTGCTGCTCTGCTACAATACAAGTAGCAATTAAACTCTACATTTATAGTCATGATGACTTAGTTGATTTTGGTGACTTTGTGGAGAAGATCTATACCTGACTCCCTCTTTAGGGTATGTTTGAGAGTTGAGACATAGGAGAATGGCATAGCTTCCCAGATGGGATTCATTGATATGACCTATTATATCCTTCGCATATCACATCTCTCAAGTCAGAATAAAATTTCCCAAGTGGAAAAAAATCATAGAAAAGGGTGAGAAGGATAAGGAGTCAATAGTCAAATGACAATCTCCATTACCCCGTTTGAATATATATATATA
>QFDD01009338.1:0-10959 GCA_006871305.1 Vachellia collinsii
TATATATATATATATATAGTCACCAAAAAATCTGACTCTCTCTTGTAAACAAATGACCACCTTCAATTCTCTGTTCGTTTTGATCGATGTAGCAGTAGGAGCATATATGGATTGAGCTCCAACTTGTTGTCAATGAACTAGATAGCTCCAACTTTTGACTAGTAGAGAAATGTAACAGGAGCCTTTGTAACTTCTTCAAGAATGAACTATATATCCTTTTGTCTGGGCAACCAATTATCTGATCTTTGAAAAACATGCGTCGCTTGCCTGATGC
The DNA here is from genome assembly GCA_006871305.1 of Vachellia collinsii. Taxonomy (NCBI): domain Eukaryota; kingdom Viridiplantae; phylum Streptophyta; class Magnoliopsida; order Fabales; family Fabaceae; genus Vachellia; species Vachellia collinsii. The sequence continues at coordinate 275 of QFDD01009338.1, forward strand.
ACATATAGAATCATCCAATTAAGATGGCTACTGATCTTGGCCTAAAGACGGGGAAAATCAAAGATTTAAACAATGTCAAATGGTTGGTTTTGGAATTTAGTACTCATCCTATTTCTTGATAGCAAGTGAGTATTTTTAAATATTTCAATGGTTAGTTGATTTAGATGTTTTCAGTAATTATCTTTCATGCTTTCAGTAATTAGTTTTGATTGTTTTTAATACCGAAAACATGGGAGATGAGTGTTAAAAATATTTTAGATCACTATTGAAAATGAGGGAAGAGAGTAATGAAAATCTGAAAAATAAATACCGAAAAAATTCAGTTTCAGGCAAGGATAATGGTTTTTTTAAATTTAAAAAATTATTCCCAAATGTCATTTCCAAAAACCTTATAGCAGAAAAACATTGGAGTATTCATGTATGGGCCCACATAGGCCCAAGTCCATTAGCAATCCATCTTACTTAGGAGTTAGGCCTCCTTTGGCTTGTATAACACAGAGATTTTTCAGTCCTTGTTGGCGGCAAGCAATGCGTGTAGTTGAAGAAACATAGAATGATTAAGAACATGTAATCTCAGCTTTATTTTGTAAATTTAATTTAAAATTAAGAAAATAAATTACCAAAATGTTTGATCCATTTGGCAATAATAGGGAATTTTTCAGCAATTTTTCCTTAAAATAATTTGATGGAAGGAAATGGCAACCAAAAGACACGCGTCACATGTGTGGCAAAACCCTGTGGGGTTGTCTTTTTTTCCCTCCCGCGCCTAAACCCTATTTCGAAACAGAACGGTCTCTCACATCACATGATTGACGCATGCATCACCATCACATGGCTTCCCTCTCTCCCTCCACTTGTTTTTTTCCCGCCTCTCTATCTATTAAAATCCCCCCCAACCCCATCTCCTTCTTCACTCTCTCCCTCTCAGTCACACTTTTCAGTTTTAGTCTCTCTGTTTCGTCCTCTTCACCATGATCAGAGCTAGGGATCTTCAATTGCGGAGGGCAGATCATTTTCACAAGTTTCTCAAACCTGGAGCCCTTGCCCGCATCCGAGACTCCCGAATCAGTGCTCGATCCAACCGGCTTAGCTCCCTCCGCCAGATATCTCTTCGCCTAACCTCATCACCGTCGTCCCCTCGTTCAACTGATGGTCTGTCTCAGCTCAACGTTGCCGAGGGTTCCCCTTGCTTTGCCGCCAGGACCTACGGTCCACGGTGCCCGCAAAGGAAGAAGCTCGTGGCCGCCAAGTATGTTTTGTTTGTTGCCGCTGCTCCTTCCAATCTAACCCTGAATCCGCCCGATCTTATCACCGATTCGTTTGATAATGACGCTGTTGTCGCTAATTAATTGTGGTTGATCCTTCTGGTGAAAAATGGAGGAAATTCTTTTTGTTGTAGAATGCTGAGAAGTCCAGATTTGTAGATGTTCGTGCCCTCATGGCGCACCGAATTATGTTGAAAAAAACAAAAATATACTCACATAGAACTGAAATTAATAATAGAATTTCTTTTCCTTTTTTTTTTTGAGTAAGAATAATAAAATTTCTAAAGTCTCGATTTTGTGCATTGATGTTTGTTTTCATGCGATCATTAGTTTGATCGAATGCTCGTTAGATTGTGGACATAAATCGGAAATGGAAGGAAAGAGCTATGGCCTACCTGGGACATGTTTACGAGTATACCCTAGAACGGTGTTTAGTGTTTGGGAATGCAACAGGGCGTTCCAATCTTCAACTTCTATATGTCCCGTTGGGTGGGAAGTTTAATTGGAGGTGGAACCCAGAATTTTGGTATTTGATATCATTAAATATACTTCCATGGAACTTTCAGTTCATTAAAATTGATTGAACCGAGTTTCCAGACCCCCAATAGGAACCCAGTTTTAGTTCCATGGAGCTGGATCTCTGATCCTTTTAACCCCCCCCCCCTTCTTCCTGAAGCCAGCAATAACTACAATGATGGTGATGACGGCCAACGGTAATGATGATGGTGGAGGATGGTGGGCCTCATTTCAGCCTCCAGCGATGGCGCTGCTATCCACCTCCATTTGCAGTGATGAGTCGTTCAAGGAGACAAGGCAATGAAGGTGTTCGATCCTCCTCTTTGATTCTTAGATCTGTTATATTTATGGAAATTGTTCAGATTCGTTGCTTCTTCTTCTTGTATTTTTTTTTTGTATTACGATTTCTGTTGTATTTTCGACGAAGAAGATGGAGGAAAAGGAAATGGTGATTAGAAAGCAAAGGGTGGCCATCGGTGTACTACGGCAATGGGTGCTTCAAAGGAGAAGGCTCTTCCTTTTTCAAAAAATAAGGAAAAAAATACATATTGATTTAAAATTAGGGAAAATTGGGGAAAAATCTACATTAGGAATTAATTGGAGAATGAGACATATTCAGTTATATATGTATAAGTTCAGTTGTACATAACATGGAAGTTCAGTTACATATCTATAAAAAATTTCATTTTACAATTAATTCTTTAATAGAAATTTTTTTTTTAATTCTCCCTTAAAATTAGATCTCATTTTCATCGGTATATCAAACACATTTTAAAACCCATTTTTAAAGTTCATAAAAACTCTTCCATTAAACCAACAAGGCACTACTCTAGGCAGGTGTAAAGTAAACAAAATTTTCCCCTAAAAAAATGCATTATATGAATACTCATAGAATCGTTTTGAAACAAGGGGAAGTTTGGTTCTACGTGCGAGGGAAGTTCTAACTCACAAAATGCATATTTTTTAAGTGGGAACAAACAAGTACTTAAATGATATTGAGATGATTTATGATTCTTTTAGAATGGATGTAACATATGTCCGTCGACGAGCACACACAGTAAAAGTGGCAAATTACAGAACTTGAAACAAGCACAAGTATATATTTACAGTTTATTTAGAATAATCTTTTGAAATAATATTAACTCCTATTTATTCATTATCTATGTTACACTAGATGTTCTATGATTATATACAATCCGAGGTAAACATGTGAAAAGAACTTTGTTTCAACTTACATAAAAGTGATTCTAGAAGTGATTGATAAATAAACCCTTAAAACTCTAGAATCTTATCTAACTCATTAAACATGTATATTTAAGGATAGTTCCATCCATGTAAGTAGAAAAAACGGATTGAGCTCAAAGCCTCGTTTAATTAAGTGGGCAGAATCTTGCTTATTCAACAAGCTGAGCTTAAAGATGCTATAAATCTTAAACTCGGTTTAGCTTGTTTCCGTCAAAAGTTCCGATATGTGCAATTATGACAAAAATTCGTATAACTTTGCATCAGATATTTCAACGGTCCGCCTTTGCAATAACCTGAGATGGCAAGGATGTGGAGCAACAAATATGAACAAATAATAGCAACAAAGTTCCCAAAATAAGCAGGTTGCAAGTCACTCGCTAGTAGCCGTAGCGGCGGCAGCAGGAGATGCCTGTCTGAGCGGATTGTAGACGCTGAATTCACCAAAATCCCTTCTACCACTGGCAAAATCATTGTCCCTCATTAAACCCTTGGAACAAAATGGTATATTACAATTCAGTTGCTAGACATCGTATTTGTAAGAGCATCGTAAATAACAGTCGAATAGTAAGCTAAGGAATTTTCCGATTTAGGAAGTCGAATTATATATATGTTTGCTCCCAATCATTAATGTGATGAACCGGGGGGCATCCAAAGAAAATGGGAAGTTTATTAGAAAATGAACTATTCCATCCGCTGCATATTGAAACAGAATCACAGCATTGTATAGGGAAAAGAGTCATGTCAGATGCATTTGCAGATGAAGCAATAGTAGGGGAGAAGACGCTGCTACAAACAATGGAGATTTTTAAATTAAAGCTGTGACTTCCCACAACTTCAGGATGTGAGACAGATGATGCATCAGTTATCCCACATCAACAATTTATGCTACTAACTAAGCAAACAATCAGACTATTATCTAACCATTAACATACCTGTGATTTATGTCCCAGCCAGCAGGAAGAAACCGTGGTTTGACAGCTTCAACAAAAACTTGTCTCCATCTCTGACAGAACCGACGAATGCCATCCTCACCATATTCCTTCAATAAATGTTCAACAACTTGCTTTCCATGAGGTCCATGTCCTAAGAGTGACAGTTTTGAATTATGTTTCGCTTGAGTGGACTCTTCATCTATTGGGGATAAGTCATCAATTCCATTTGGAGCCCTTCTGCTTAGACAGCTATCATCAGGACTTACAACAGAGGCACTTAACTCATTAGAACCTGAATTTTTATCTGTGCTCATATGTTCAGTTAAGATAACAGAGACAGCTCCATTGACTTCTACATCAGAGGATGCAGTGGGGTTTACAACATCATCCTTTACCATAATAGGTTCTCCTCCGGCTCCATTGCTTGTCGTTTTATTTGGAGATGAACAGTCTGGAGCATTAAAATTTGATGTGTCCACAACTCTACTTGTAAGGGTGCAATCACCGTGATTTTCCTGTACCTTCTCCACAGCAGCAACTGTTACTGAATGTTTAAATGAATACCCTTTCTTCTTCTCAAATCGTCTTCTCTCATGTGGACTCATGCCAACTAGCAATGCTCTCTCCAAATCTTCCTCAGATATCTCCCTTCCTCCATAGTACCTCTTCACAATCTGCAAACAAAATTACAAACGTGTCAAATACCGATGCTCATAGATTAGACTTCATAAAAGCTGTTTAAGAACTTTTTCAAACAATCACAATCAGTTAATCACTATAGAAATCAAGAAAAAGAATAGAATCCAATCCAGAATCCATGTTTCAACACTTCAAAGACCATGTGGCATCATGTAGGGTCTGTGATAACCATGAATCTTACTCAATGCTTACTGACGGAAATAAGATCTTAACCTCAGTTAGTTCATGACGGCGATTGGGAGGCATTCTTGGCCCATGGCGCAGAAGAGCCATGGCTGCTGTTCGCAACTGTAAGGGAGAAACACCTCCCTCTTCAAAGTTTTCTTCAGATGTTTGTCCTGGATCAACTACCCTCTGAACATAGAGAGGAATCCCAAATTCAGCTGCTACCTTTCTCTTGTATTTCTCTGCAGCAGCATGGGCAACTTCATGACAGTCCACACAAAGCAGGACAATATCATGAGAACGATGGCTTTTCAAATGCTCAGGAAAATGTATTCTATAGCATGATGGTATTATCCGGTACCGCAAGTAGTGATTTCCTTCACCACAGCCCACACATATATTTTTCTTGCTCTGGATATAAAAATCGTTGTCTTCGTCCTCTGGGCGACCTTTTGGTTCAAAAAGGAGCATTATAGCAGGTGGATCTTCATCAATTAGTTTTGCCAGATCCCGACTGAGGTACCTGTAAAATAGCAATAATCAGCAAAACAATTTCTTTTACAAATAGAACTGGAGCAAGTGAAAAGTGCACTTACCATTCAAGCTTCCTCCGATCACAGTAACAAAGCAGCCGCCCATCATTAGCATAAATCCGGCAATTATGATAAACAGGAGATTTACAAGAGAATTTCTGAACAAACAAGTCTCGAGAAGCCTTCCGAGAAACTTGTTTTGAGTTTTTTACACTATGGTGTTTATAGGCTATCATAGGCCTCAGATTGCTGCTAACCAACAAAGAATAATTAAATAGAGAAATTGGACAACTCCCATTTGGACCAAGGCACTTCTGAAGAATTACTGAATAAATATCTTCAGTGTTACCTAAATTGTCTGTAAGCAAATCATAGACATCACTTAGGTGGCTGCCAACAATATGAGATGGAGAGGAGCAGAAAGAATTGACACCCATTTCTAAATTGATATCAGCCTGAGCTATGATACTGCATATTTCAGAGTCACTTGTAGGAGGCTGATTTGCCAAAGCAACAATTGAATGGTCTGATAATACATATTTCAAGCTCTCATCATGAACGCGTGCCTGGATTGATGAATATACAACAAAACAATCAGCCAATAATCAATAAAACAGAGCCAAAAAATACTTATCCTTACAGTAGGAGAATCATTCTTAAATTGTAGCCACATTTTGGGAGCATGTATAAATTTTAACTTACCATCAGATCTCTCCATGCACACAGTCGCCTCACAAAATTCTGAAACTGAAGTGTAGAAGAAGTTAGTTTGTTATAACAATATAGCAAGCTAAAGAGACACTACTTCAAACTTGTGCTGAAAGAAGCAAACCTGGGTTTCACTGGAAACTGAAGAACTCTCACCACTCAGATATCGTGAAAATAATGACAATGCAGCAGATTCCCCAGGAGAAGCTTCAACCTCTTTTGTGAAAAGTTGCAAACAAGTCATGTTGGAACGTCGACTAGCCTCATGAAGAAAATGGAATTTGTCATTGGAGCCAGAGTTTTCTGATACAATAAATTCAGAATTTTTGATGCACCAAATTTCAGAAAGGTAAGTCCTAAAGAGTAATCAAGTTGACAAAGCGTAAAGGGAGGCTCTTCAGCCAATGCAACATGTTAATAAGCCTCATATTGAATGGAACAATCAGATGAGACATCTTGGACCTCTGTTTTTGGTCTCATCCCACACAACATCAAACAAGAAGGCATACCATCATCCATTTGTTTGAGTTCAGTGATCAAACAATTTGCAATATATAACAAATAGCGTGCATCTGTTTGTGCATAATGTATCATTGCGGCTGAGAGGGGACGTTGCCTCCAGTCTTCACGCTGCAATTATATTTTGAGAAAAATAAAGAAAATGAAAAATATGAAGAGCTAGAAAACTAGCTAGGAGAAGCAAGCCAAGAAGACAGCCAATCTGGTATCTAATTAGCCAGAGGAATTCCAAAAAGGGAAAATTGTCCTTGTGGTATACATAAGATTTTTAATTTTTTTCGGGTTAAAAAGGAGGGCATAAAAACCTTAGGCTTAAACATCTTCCATTTATTGATATAACTTGTCTTAAAGAATTTTCAATTTTTAAATCATAACAAATAACTAGATCATTAACAAGTAAATAAAAAAAAAGTTTTAGTAACACAAATTCATGCTACTTGAGTTAGCTAAAACTTTGGCTTGGACAACCAATGAATTCATGCGATAAAAGAAAATAACGCATGAGATGGTCGAACCTGATATAATTTATTTGTTGCAACACCACAATAAGTTTCAAGTAGATAAGCTAGTGATTTCTGTGGCTTTGACAGCACCTCACATGCCTGCATTACAAGAACGCAAATCAATAGAATATAAGGTGCCAATCCATGGGGAAATGCAAACTTTTCTTGTCACTGTCATGCTTAAAGAGAAATTTCTAGAAGGCACATGGCATCTAAAACAGAATCCAGTGACAAGAAAACAACTTGGTTATCTCACCTTTGATGTATCAAAGAGATTAACAACGTAGATATGAAAATCTCTCTGTAGCCAGACAACATCATTGTCAGCTCCATGAAACACCTATCCACAAATTTTCACATGATTAAACACGGACATGCAAATCAACTCTAGGATATTCTCAATGAATAACAAAATCTAATTTTGAGAGAACTAGGTGTCATCCAAGCAAACTAACATATGTTAAGAACAACTTTATTTCAAATATCTAAGCTATTAGTCGAACGCAGGAGTTTGGTTTTATTATAATCTCCAACACACACACACAGGTATAAACAATTCTGACAATTTATTACCAAAATAAGTGTAAATCCAGCTTTCATGAAACACAATTATCAAATTAGATAACATTTTTCATCAAAAGAGGGAGTAAGGTAAAATTATCTATATGGTTAAACATTCCAGACATGTGACAGAAATAACTTACATACTTTACAAATTAAAGGATTTGCAAAAACCGGGCGAAGAATGCCCATTGAATCATGCAGGGCAATCGTGTCAATCAAATAATCCTCCTGCTGCGTAGAAATCTGCTCACAGTAAGCATAACTATCAGAGATTAATCACAAAAAAATTAGCTCATAGACAGATATCAGACAAGAGAACTTAACACAAGCATAATTGACCTGAATTAATGCTGTGAAGCCAAGAAAAGATCGCAAAGTATGTTGTTCTGTGTCCACACCAAAGAACCTCTCTTTGTTTAATACATTGACAAGCTCCTTCAATTGCAACTCTGTATCAATCCAAACATATGTATCTTTCTTCTTCAGTTCCTCAATGTCAGAACTGAGTTCTAATTGAGGGTGAGGATCTTTAAATAATTCTGTAATCTCTGCCTCAAAAGGATGGGAATTTGAAGGCCTCTCTGTGAAAAAGCAATAAACTTTAGCTTGATCAGAATATAAGTCAACCAAGTAACCACTTGCGGCGGTCAAAATTGAAATTCCCTTCTTGTTATTTGCTCAGATAAAAGAATGAGCTTCAAATTCTTTACTATGTAAAATTGAACACTAGTGACTCGTTGCTGTGATCAACACCATGTATTTAACATTTTCTTCTGAATGTCACTGATAACATAAAATTTAACCCTTGCTGGATCATTTTCATTAGCATAATTATTTAAATGAAACTGCTAGGTGCTTACTTTTTTTGTCAATAGTTTCCAATGGCTTTACCATATTCTACAGTTTATGCACTAGTTGCTTAGTTGCTTGACCGGACCAAGCTATTTCAAAAATTTCATAATTGTTCAACTGGTAAAAAAAATTTATTGCTTTCCATCCAGAAATGCTACTTCAGAGTTTTGGAAGCATCCCAAAATAAGGAAAAAAATAATGTCTCACGTACAATTTCTAACTGAGCATCAGGATTTAAGACAAAACACTTTTCATGAATGAACACATAAATTTTATCTATAACTCCTTCAGTTTTTCTAGTATCTAATGAAGTGACGCCATTGTACCTAAAAAGAGTTAGAAATGTACCATCGCTAGAGTCGCTGAGCTTCAAGTGCTTGAACAAATTGTACGAGTTATCGGCTAATACTCGCTTAAAAGCATACTGTGGCTTTGGGTCGGCATGCAAGTAACACAAACTCGGTGGATACTTCTGCTCACGCCGTCTCCGGTACCGAGCAGTGAAGTAGATTGACACAGCCGCCAAAGAAGCGATCACAAACGCCACTCGCATCTTGTATCCGTATTCCATATTATTTCTCTTTTCTTCTTCTTCGCCTTCTTCGACCCAGTTCTGACCAGCTCCGGTTTTTGTTCGGACACACTATCGGAGGCGGTGACGGTCCCCGCCGCCGGGTCTAACATGCGCTCCTATTGTGGGCTTATTCGGCGAAGTAATATGCTGGCCTCTGTTCAGGCCCAAGAAGATGACAATGAACCAAGTACGGGCTCAAAGTCTGAGGCCCGATTAGTTGGTGTAGGATGAATGAAGGCCTAAAATCTACAATCTGCACCGAACGCAAGATAATTAAAGTATTACTAGTGCAGGATGGATCTGGTAGAAGAAAATAATTTTTCTTCACCTAATAAATCAAAATTCGAATATATAATATTGATTACTGATCTGTTTTTTTTTTTTTTTTGCTTCCAGAGACGACTTATGCGTTACAATTTTATGGTGATAATGGGATGGAGTTTAAAATAGGTTTTGATATTTGTGCCTTGAGGATGTCACTTTCAATAAGAGTTTGATTAGCACCGAGGAAAAAAATACTACTATAAGAGAGTGATGTGTGGTTGAATGATTGAGAGTGGCGTTGGGAGGAACCTTTTAGGAGATCAGTGAAGAAAAATAAAAAGCCCTTTTAGGGCTTTACAGAAGCAAGCGTGTGGATGCGCAAGAGAAAGTTGAAGAGCTTTGAGACACTGAAAATGGCTCTCTACTTTCCTGGTAGTGACATTGACTTTCAACTCACTTCATAATTATTATGAGCCCCCTTGTATTCTGCATGAAACCAGCCAGAGGACTGCGTAGAAATGAACAGAAACAGGTGGTTGGAATAGTGATATGGGACGATTAATTATCCCCCCCCCCGGGGGGCTTATTAATTGAGTAGCTGAATTAGTTGAACTGGATGTATTAATGTAAACCTTTTGGGTTTGGTCAGTAAGAAGGCGATGAAGCAGGCGAAAATGGGTCTCTTCTTGGATTTAGTATAATTAACTCACGGGGGAAAGTTAGGTGCCAATAGTTTCAGAGAGTATTAAAGAAAGTCGTAAAGGGCCCACCCGAGCACTGAACCATGTTTATTAAAGCTGGTTGGATCCTAATGGAAATGGAATAAGGCGTGGCCCGTACAGAATCTGCCACCACCAGCCAACCGACTATAGGGAGGTAGCCAGGCGAGCTATTATTTCCCCTACATGTAACTCCTACTGTGAACCTAGAGTGCTTCCATATGATCCACAGATTAATAATCTTTGTTTCTGAAGGAAGGAGAGAAAGTACAGACTTTTCTTTGATTTGAGCAATGTGACCAATCATGGTCATATGATTGGCTCGCTTATGTTGCCGAGAAAAGTGTCGTTATTATTGCAGAGAAAAAACAAGCAATTAAATTTAAGCCCCTTATTAAAGTCGAGAGAAACATTGGTTTATATAGGAGTACAGTACTATGCACGCACAAATGCGCGCGTGAGAGAGGGGGGGGTTTTGACTTGTTCAATTGAATGTACTTGAGAATAAAGAGTGGGCAAGGCATTAGAGTCGGTGGGAGGGTTGCTTCAAGGGAGCAAATGAACAAAGCGAGAAGCAGAAACTACAAGCAATTCCTATAACTGTTGCTCAGTGTCTTACTGTTGGCA